>CM070555.1:45582154-45747154 GCA_036346405.1 Phyllostachys edulis
GACCACCCCTTTGTTAGATCTGACCGTTATGACCTCCCCTTTGGAGATCTTAACCGTTCAGACCTCCCCTTTGTTAGATCTGACCGTTAAGACCTCCCCTTTGGAGATCTTAACCATTCAGACCTCCCCTTTGGAGATCTTAACCGTTCAGACCTCCCCTTTGTTGGATCTGACCGTTAGGACCTCCCCTTTGAGAGATCTGACCGTCGAGACCTCCCCTTTGTGGGTCTAATCGTCAGGACCTCCCCTTGAGCTTTGACTGGCCCCATTTGGCAGTCACACCCATTTTTCTTTATCCTTTGACCATATCCTTTGCACTTGGAAGTCCTCAAAGCATTTAATGCCTGTTGTGTTGCATTAAATGCTACTACCTTTTTGCAACACCCGTGCTATTCTTTTGTCCCATCTTTTGCCTGCTCCCATTGTCCTTCTCACCAACTCTTGAACACGTATACCCTTGGAAATCTCGCTGGCTCCAGCTATATGAGCTTGGGCAGCCCTTCCCTTTTCACCTTTTTCCCTATTTCTACTCCCCAGCTCAACCGACCAATTCTTGGACCTCCCTCCAAGTTCTCAAGACCTCCTCTCTAAAGCTTCGAACCTCCTCCTGACCTTCAGACCTCTCTGTTTGCTTAAGTTTTATACTTCTTTGGAGTTCTTTTGGATTTTGCTTGGCCTTGGTTTGATTTGCGTTGTTTTAACGTGTAGACCCCAACGTCTCTGAAGGGTTCGAAATTCTGTGAGGAAGTGAACTAGTGAAGCCTTTCAAGGAGGAGGCAAGTTACACCCTTGATCATATTGCACCCATTATTTCACCCTATATATGTTCTGTTTTAAATGCTAATGCATGCTTACTTTACTAAGTTATTTCAATACATGTCTTTAAATTCATAGCTATACCTAAATCGTTTGTATGGCCCCTGTTGACCTTGAATCGAACATATTGTCACCATAGGAAAACCTGGTTGCTACATTAGTGAGAACCAGGAGCAATTGGGAAATCTTATGCTTAGTCTTGTTTAGACCAAAAGTATTTGATTCGGGAAAATTTTACCAACATGACCAATACTGTCAAAATAATTTAAAACCATGGCATTGGGTTGTCATGGAGGTTTTGTAAATGTTTTGAAAAGCAAAAGAAAAGAAAAATGGATTTGGACTTAGGCGAATTGGTTTCCTTGGCTGGTGCAATGTTTATGCACGGACTCAATCCTGGGTAAGGTTGAGGTCCAGGGGTTTGTGGTGGTTGCCCAAATCAGTTGAGGACCGGCCTTTGAGCGATCCTTTGCTAGGCCTATAATGGGCTTTGCCTCGCCGTGCAACCACATGTCTCCAGAGTGGGGCGTGGGACTTGGCTGATTAATTTGCAAAGCTCCACCGTGGTCGTTCTGCTTTGATGTGTGGGAGGTCTTCTATGGCCTATGGTCTTTTATAACATATGTTTCCCACTGGCGCAAGAGGGGGCCCCGATTCTGCGGATTTGTATCCAAAGGAGGCGAAACCTTAGCGAGGAGGGGCTGTGGTGGAAGGATGCATTGTAAAGGCCTTGTGGTGATCCCCTAGTCGCACACCTTCGGAAGTGTGTGAGTGGACAGTATATGGGGATCATCTCATGTGGGTAAAGTGTACAACCTCTGCAGAGTGAAAACTATTTGAATAGCTGTATCCGCGGTGATGGACGTGCTGGCAAAAGACTACTCAAAGTTAGACTTGGTTTTGTTTTCAAAAGACTTTGATAAACTAGTTTTGGGATTTCTATCCCATGAGTTTGGGCAGGAAGCCTTGTGACAGGAGGGTATCCTTCACCATCTTGAGAATGAATGTTATCCAACTAAAAACTGAGATTTAGAAAATGAATTTTAATAACCTTGAAACTTAGTACTTGTAATTGAAATAAACTTGGCTTTATGCAAATCGACCATATTAAGCCTTCCTTGAGATATCCATTTATGCATATCATCCTGTTATTTGACGGGTGTAACTTACGAGCACGGTTGTTGTGCTCACTCTTGCTTGAAATTAACTTTTGAGCAGGGAAGAAAGTTTGAGGAGATCATGATGTGGACCATGAGGTCCTAGACGACTAGGATACGCCCTCCAGCCGATTGCCTGTGGTGTATCGGATGGCCTTCTTGTTTATCTTCCGCTGTGTTCTGGTTTGTTGGCTTGTATGCCTCCCCTTTGTAAACAACTTTGTTGATATTAATAAAGCTCTCGTTGAAGTGTATGTTACCCTCTGTTGTATCTTTGTGAAGAGCTAGCTGCTGATCCTGGAACTAGCTCGGTTCACATAGAGGAGCATGGGGTGATCCCTAACCACCACGACCACCCTCGGGTCTGGTCGTAGGAGGTCTTTGGGGTGATCCCAGCCCTCCACAACCACCTTCAGGACTGGTTGTGGAAGGACCTGGGACCACCTCCGGTCTCACGACCTCCTCAGAAGTGGTCTCTCGACCACCCCTGGGTCAGGTCATGGCCGTTGGGGTCCTCCTGTGCCTCACGCTCACCTTGGGACACCTTCGGGTCTGATCTTCAGACCTCCCGGCGGTCCTACCAGACCTCCTGGGTGGTTCTGAAGATCCCCTCGGGCGGTCCTATCGGACCTCCTGGGAGGTCCTAATAGACTTTTCGGGAGATCCTGGAGGACCACTCGGGTGGCCCCGGGTGGGGCGTTACACGGCTCTGCCTTCCCCCAACCCCCAAATCATCCTATTCCACATTCCTCCCACTCCCATACTATTTGTTTGTATTGTATTGTGATTGGATGAAAGCAAGGCCGAATCTTTTCTTCCCTAAAGGCTCCTTTGTGTTGTACCTTTTCGGGGGAACAAGGGACATAACCTGAGACTAATTTATTATAACTAAAGGACCCTAATTACATCTGCAAAGTTGATTTCCTTCCTTTCCATTCTTTTTTTTTAGGGAAATGGCAAGTGTTTTCACTAAGATTGTGAAATGCTTCTCCATATTTCATCAGCTCTCTGTTGCATTAGGAAATTATCCTAAAATTTCCTTTTGCTCTAAAATTTTTGTATGGCAGAGCATAAGAAGTTATAAAAATACGTTCCGATGTATAATAGTGGTCATGACTTTACTTTGCAAATCAAGATGCAAGACCAAGGCATAATCATTATGCCTTTTCATCTTAATTGTTGCTAGACTACACTGGTGTATAATAGTGGTAATGACTTACATCCATTGAGCTAATTACCTACATTTGGCTGGAAATAATTTTCCCTTATACTTGATTTGGCTAATTACTCAGCTGGGCTCGCGAGCCGGCTCGAGCCAGCTTTCAAGCCGAGCCGAGTTGAGTTTCTAGCTTGTTTTCAAAATGAGCAAAGTTGCAGTTTAGACCGAGCTTGGGCGTGATTGGCTCGAGCTGGCTCGGCTCGTTTCTAGCCCTAGTTGCAGTTGACACAGGAAGAGTTAGCACTAACATTAGCAATCTATCAACCATTGGATAAATATAGGCTTTACCAGTCTTAACTAATCCATTTGTCAAATCGCCAAGCGAGGACGAAATCTTTAGATCAGGATGGCTACATGCATCAAGCTGGTAAAGTGGTAGTTGACACTGCAGCTAAGATCTCTCTTGGCTAGAAAAATCTATAGGATTGAACTTTTCCACTGGAGTACGTATATCTGACATGTTGAAAGAGGGGACTCTTGGATCCAAGGATACACTTTAGTGCCAAAAGCTCTATTGATTGTACACCAAATCTTTCATTCAACTCGTACAACTGTTGATCTATTGCGATATTGAAGACATCCATTTTATAATGGTGATGAGTGTCGGTATTATCATGCATGTTGTGAGATTTAGTCACATCAACATACCTGCAATTTATATAAGACTTATCATATTCATGGTTTACACACAAATAACTTATAAATATTGACATCCTACACTGCTTGCTACTCGCCGGGCGACCACAGCGTCGACATGGCGACACTGGAAATTGAAAACTTCGTGGATCGTGGCCAATTACCAATAACGCAAGATGCCAAGACCTAGATGGGAATGGAATACAGGAGATAGATGAAATGACAAATGTAGAGTCATGCGTTGCATCGAGGGCAGCCGGCCAGTCATTAGTTGTGCGTTAGGGTTTTATGCTTTGTTGGGCTTTTTATTTACCAATTAAGTTAACTGAGATGGTCCATTGCTGACTAAATATTACATCCTAGTTGGAGGTTAGTGAATTCCTTGGGATTGACCAGATCCGTTTCCACCGTTGCCTCCCTTTCTCCTTTTTCCTTACTTAATCTCTTTTCTAATTCTATTTAATTAAACCAGGTATTACAACCATTTCTTGATTAAAGGTAATTTTAGCCTTATTAATATCTTACCCACAACAGCCGGTAACACCCATAGCCAAAACGAGCAAGTTTGAAATGTTTTTACGTCTTCTATTTAAGTAGGATGTCATGTACATTGTTGTTCCTAATCAAATGACAGTTCATACAAATCGTGCGGGCATGTCAGAACTAAAAAAATGTACAACTACTTAGCGATTACAGTAGGGAACTAGGGATTAATTGGACAAAGATACCACAGCCCACAGAAATAGCAACCACTATGTAATCATCTTCCCTTCAGCCCAGCTTCGTTTTTAGGAACTCTGTTGTACATGCACATTATTTGGCGGCTAATGTTGTAGATTGGGAATTTTAGTCTGCTGTGCACAGAAGTTTGACATGTTAACAGGAACAAATAGCCGTGGTTGTATTCTGTCCAATCCCTGAACTTGGGAAAATTCTTTTCTGCTGTTTAGTTGTATATCAGGAACCCTTGGCACTGCAAGTATATACTCTCCCTTGCGAATAACCGAAACATTGCAAATCACTCTAGTCACATGCAATGCAATCTCTTTGGGCATTTAGGATTCAAGAATTCAGCATCCAGTGGGCCATGCCACTATTACTTAATCTTGCCCTCATTAAAAAAATGTCTCATCTTACATATTTACATGGACTCTTATTACAAGTCTGGAATGCTATCTTTGTACCCTTAGTCCTGACCATTTCGTGCGTGTTGTAGAACTCGCAGGAACCGATCCCGGTATTCTAACGCGTACTGTGAGGTTGCTGGAGCAAAAGGGCAAAGCTCGTACTTCGGCGCTGCAGCCGACGATCATGTCATAATGTTCTATGGCTAGACTACGTAGTTTCCAGACTAGCATCAATTGTCGACAGACCTGAATATGTAAGTCGGTATGACTGACAGGTTACTCTGTTCCTAGCTTTCTAATATAGCCTTTGGTCTAAATTATCAACAGACCTGAATCTTGTTTTATGTCTCTGGCTATGCTTCTTTGTACTGGGTCAACCAGCTTAATGATAATTTGCAAACCAATTGTTGCTACCAATATCAACCGAGTATTCTGCAATACTCCCTACAATGGCAAATCCATCCAAGCTGTCATAAATAATTGTGATCAATGGATCTGCCTTTTCTTGTTGGCGCTAATCTGCTAGCTACATTTGCTGGCACCGGTAAAGTTACTGAATATAGAACGCTTACTGGTCACAGATGTAATCTGACACTCCCTAACAACAGGCCATGGTAATCTAAGTAGATACTATTCATACTGATAACAGCTATTAAACCATACTGATAACAGTCCTTTCTCTCTCTTTTTTTTTTGTATACGAGCGTTTCTACAATACAACGCACCGGGTAGTGGTAAGGTGGAAACTGTACTCACTACTAAGGTAGAATCAGTTAAGGATGTTATTCAGTCTATAGGTGCTAGCAAAAGGGACAAAAACAAACAAATTAAGAGTCATTATGATATCGGGAAACATCTGGTCCAATTCATTATTTAACTTTACTACTTGCTAGTTGAATGCATGTGCGTTACATCGGATAAACAAAATCATATTAACCTAGCATGTTGAGCTGTCGTCGTGCGATCTTGGCCTGCGCCACATTCTCAGTTCCTCGATTGGGCTCTTCCCTGGCCCGCGCCGTGCCTCCGCTGTGGTTCTCAGCCTACAATGCTGGGATCCTTGGATTAGATGCCTGCCAATGAGTGCTCCTCCTTCAACTTGTTCCGGATTTGTTTCTGTGAAAAGGGGAGACTTTGATCAGTGCCCATGACCGGGTCGAGATCCTGCATAGTTTGCGGTTTGATGAGAAACTTTTGATGGGAGATTGGATTGGATAAGTCTGAGTTTCTATAGCGTGTACATCCGAGTCACAGTGTAAGAACAAAGATATGGGAGACAGTTAGAAGCGTGGCAATTTGTAACATGGATTCAATCTGGAGGCAGGAGAAGTGATTTAAAAGCTGGGGCGACTAGCGCCCAAACATAGAAGTATTCTCATCGTACGTCCATTTCATTCGTCAGATCTCACTTGAGGTATCGATCTTAGCCGTTCAATTTGGTGCAACAAAAAACTCAGAAGTGCAACAATTAGTCTCTAAGTTTGCAACAAATCTTGACCCAGATGCAACAAACACGAAATAAACGTTCGATCTGCTAACAAAAAAAAAATTAGCGATCGCAGCAATGACTACTAAGCGTACAACAAAAACCTCATTCGGTGACAACCAAACTATAGCAAAGAAAGCGCTGCAACAAATCACATCCTAATTACAATATATATATATATATATATATATATATATATATATATATATATATATATATATATATATATATATATATATATATATATATATCTTGCTCGGCTTGGTACTTTGGGTTAAGGCACAACTCACTATTCTTTCAATCATCTCATGATTCAATGTGATACACATTTAAAATCAAACGAGCATCCAAGGCTTCATGAACACTCTGTCGCTGACACGAGGTAAACTGGTATCCTCGGTCCAACACTAACTTTTCTAGCACATCGTGCAAATTAATCGTCTCTATCGATCTGACATTATACCAATTCTGGCGAATACTATCTCTATCGTATACAACCTCTGTCATATACCACTCTGCTAAGCGGTCTCCAAATTTGGTGACATTAATAGGAATGAAGCGGCAAATCTCTCTGACAACTTATTACCTTCACCTTTTGAGAAATTATATTCCGATTGGGTCCTGGGAAATCCCATGTCTAAATTCTCAGGGCTAGAGGTACTCTGACTGGCCTCTGACTTGTTGGCTGGCTTTCTGACATACCAAACTCAGGGTAACCCATTCCGTGATATTTCACTTTTAAGTTGGATCATCAGAATTCAACTTCGAGCTCTTTGCACACCTTTGTACTCTTTAGAGAAAACGGAAGGCTTGCACATAGATGTTGGTTCGAGCCTCAACTACTTGAGTTTCTTGTGATCAGATACGCAGACATACTCAATGTTTCACGGATCATTTGTTAGCCTTCAATGGGTTCCAAGGCTAAACCTTGCCTCACACGAGGACTGATTTCCTTGACATAACTGTCATCTCACTGTCTTGTCGACACTGACGTATAACATCTGTTTGAACTCTAGGGTTCAACAAATATCCTCTTGAAACTAACTCAAGACTCAACTTTTGACTTTCACAAGTAACTTTAGCTGACTAAACAATAGATTCCTGCGGTAGCTCTTCCGATTCGGAACAACTGCCACTATACTGATCTTGCCTGAGGGAACGGATTTCAACTTCGTGATTCTTAATACAACTGTTCTTTGCTGCTCCATGATAGCAAACTTTGAATTATGACTAGGGTACTTCACTGCTTTAAACTTTAGTTAATAGAAAGTGCGGGCAAAACTTCTTAACACACTGATTCTTGGATGTTCCGTGATAAAAGCTATCAAGGTTCTTTCTGGTATCTGGCAATACAAACACTGAACTTGTGATTAATCTCTTTTGAAATTCTCACAACTCAGTTCACTTCTAGCGGTCTGGGTGAACTTGTCCTTTTACAACGGTGAGGAAATCTTGGCTATCTTGAAACGACCGTCTCACTTATCTTCAACTAACACTGTCCTGCTCACAGATGATTCTGGGGAAACTAAACTTATTACTCAAAACTCAAACAAGCTGACTTAGATAAACTAAAATTCTCACACATCCTTGTGCTAACAATTTATCATACAAATTCCATTGATGCTTGCCACACTGACGAACTTGATTTGACACTGACTTTATCTGAGGGAATTCTTTGATCTGTTCTATCATTCCTGCAAACTCTTTTAATAACTTCTGTCATAGTTCATCTCTGATGTAATTCTTTCTGAAATTGACTGATCCTGGGTACCAAGTCAAAGACCAACTTGACTTCTAATACAGTTGCATGCTACATCGATCATTTGCAATAACAATTGCATACTCCCTTGTGGATATGGACATTATCCAATGGTTAGATCCTTCAACCATTTATTGTTATCTCACTACTATGCAAAATGATGAGTTGGAATCCAACATCACATTCCATGTTATGGCTGTACGGCCTTCAAACACTATGACTCAAAGCTTGATTACTCGATATGCACAGGCATATGCTGCATAATCTGGTCGAACTAGGCTTTCTTGGTAGCACCATTGTTCAAACGTCTCTTCTTTGACTGCTTCATTGCACACACGGATCCTGTTGCGTTACCACCTGCTCTGGGAGTTACCATCTTGACTGACACAGCTTCGGGCATCCTTGCATCTGGAGAGAGTGACTGGTTCCTCTAAGGACACTGGCTGATGTAGTGACCTTTTCCACGATAACTGTAGCACACACGTGTCAAGCCTCGCGACTTTTTGACGAGACTATGGCAAAACGACTGTCCTTCTTGAAGGTTGAAGCTTGTCGTTTTGCAAGGCATTTCTTGGCATAGTGGTCTTACTCACCACACTCAAAACACTCCACTAGTAATACTGGCTTGCTTTTCTTTTGAGATGGATTGCCAAGGTCCACATTCTGCTTTTGTGATTCTTCAGCTGACCAATCCAATACTGACAACGGCTTGCCTTCTTTTGCTTATGCTCTGACAGCGGCTCGAAAGCTTTCTCGCTGACATCGTGTTGCAGAAATCAACACTGAATACATGGGCACTGACTCAGACAATGATCATCGCCTTCACATAAGAAAGATGTGATTTTGCTCATTGGACATTCTCCAACGGAATGGTTTCCTTTGCAACTGGAACAATTGATATTGTGCTCATCGGCACTATGGCCTATTCCTCCACAACAGATACATGCACAATCTTCTGATTTATCTGGCTGGCAGCACTTTAAGTGACAACGACTAGGTTTGCTGCAGGATATCAGAATAGCAGGTTCCTCTTAATCACTCTCGCTTGATGTCGCATGATGCTGACGAAAAGCAGCGGTGAACTCTAACCATGCGATGGTTTGCTCGTCCTGATGGGCGGTGTGAAATTTTTCCTACCAATCCAATGCAACTCCTTCCAATTGATGAGCAATAAAGAGAACTTTCTCATTATCGTTGCATTGCACAATAGTTAGCTCTTCTTCTATGGTGCGAATCCAAGATTCTGCATCCCTGAGTGTGGTTGATCCTTCAAGGACAGGCGACTTGGTCATCATGAACTTCAGA
Source organism: Phyllostachys edulis (assembly GCA_036346405.1). NCBI lineage: Eukaryota > Viridiplantae > Streptophyta > Magnoliopsida > Poales > Poaceae > Phyllostachys > Phyllostachys edulis. The sequence continues at coordinate 45,591,660 of CM070555.1, forward strand.
AACTTGAATTGAGGGCGTGTCATTGGGATGGCAACGAGTTGTGCATCCTTACAAACATTACCACTGTCTAACGATTGAATCGTCGCTTGCATGAGCTGATTCTAGGTGGCAGGAAGCTGACTCGGGTTCTGATGTGTCACTACTGGCACTGGAGATAGTTGTTGGTTATCATCTGTTCTGGTACTAACACTAGTGACGGTACAACGGCATGCTTGATTGTTCTGATTCATCAAATTGATTAAAGTAGTGGTGGCCTGATTCTACTGTGTCATCATGTTGTTCATGTTCTGTATCATCGTGTTCATGAATTGAGTCTGAGCTACCAAGAATTGTTCCATGACTGGATCTTCCACTCGACATCGCAACTGCCTACTAGGGTTGACAAGATCTCGAAGCCGCATGATTGTCTCAAGATTATTGACAAGGTTGGCTTTACTGGGGTTCTTCATCTGCTGGCTTGCTAGGGCTAATAGATGAGAGGGAAAAGCATAAGGTAAGGAAAGACAATCTACTAAGGGGAGTGGGTTTAACCCAAGGAACACACAAATAGCCGGAAAGCTATTAAGAAGCACAAAACTCACAAGCAAACAACACAGACCAAGGAAAACGAAAATCTAATCATCTAGTTGAATAAGCTCTAACTTAACTAGGTGACTTGGCTCAACACTCGGGAGAAACCAACATTGATTTATCCTATATTGCTAGTCTGAAGAAAACTCGAACTGGTCACGGTCTTCATCAAACTTTGACTGCTTGCGATCCTTGCAAGCGAAGATTGGAGAAGGCAGGGACGACGTACAACTTCTTCTTGGTCTTCAATTCTTGTGACGAACTTGTCTTGAACACTTGGGGAGATATTGATACGTTGTTGCTGGTTGCATGGTCTTCAAAGAGTTGTTGAAACAGCTTTTGGGCATCCAACAAGACATTTGGCACAAATCGCGACAAACTATAGAAGTTATGGGGAGAGGGAGTCCAATTTGATACTCAAAATGGTAAGGAAGAATATAGATGAGAAATGAATAGAGTGGAAGAGTATAGAAGCTAGACAAGATGAGAATAGCACATCATTGAGATTTTCTATTTGTAAAATAGGATTTTGAAATTTTCCTTAAGAACGGCCATTCTAACTAACGTCGCGATCTACAGTCGATATGGCTCTGATACCACCTCTGTCGGGACCCAAAATATACAATTCTGGACCCTCTATGTATGCTGCACTAGTCTAGGATCACGCTAGTGCACACAGTGGCAACATCAGTGAAATATCATTTCCATATACAAAGATAACTAATAAATAGACAAATAACAATAAACATCAGAGTAAAGACCTTAAGGTCAAAGCTTACAATTAATGCTTCAGAGGGCAAATAGCTCAATGAAGCTGCAGCGAAACGAAACAGAATAACTTCAGTGAAGCCCATCCATATGCCCACAGGCAATCGACTGGGGTGCACGACCTAGTTCTCCACAATCCTTGAAGTAGACCTTGTTGATCGACGATTCTCCACTTCATTGCATGTTTTACAACACGCATGAGTACACAACTGCATTTCGCAAGTCATACCACATAATGCAAATTATAGATGCAGGCTTGTTCCAAAGGAATGGCTTCTATGGTTCTTTTGCAGAAATGTGATATTTGCAACTGAATACAAATAATAGATTGAAAGCATAAGTAAAACAAATAACTGTAATAATTTTAGTAGTTGTTTTGACAAAAACACATATCCTAAACAAGTTATTCACACAGCTGCATAAGTTATCTCACACAGCTGTCCCTTTCCAAGTTTTATGAAAATCTACCCCTCGTGTGAAATCCCCGAGCATGTCCATGACCGCGGACGTGGCTATTCGAATAGATTGTTTAACACTCTACAGATGTTTTGTATACTTTACCCACAAGATATAACTAGTGTAGCTAGCACTAGCCGTAACAAAACAGTTCAGAAACTTCATCTCGACATTGACACTCCCGGTATGCTTAGCCGCCACAGACACACACCGTTGGACAGGGAAATGGCGAACCGTCCCGTGATGCGACTACTTGGTAGTACACACCTCCACCCAATCCGACACAGCTAACCTACAACCTGAGTAATCAATACCAAGACTCCATAACTTACTAAGTTAGGCCCGTTCCATACCAGGCATGTGGTTGTACGAAAGGCTCAGTTCAATGGCGCACAAAGTTAAGTCCTTAATTGACCGGGACAAGACTTTCAAATTCTAACCTATCATTCCCGCCAATACAGATCCACCATAAAAGTATACCAGACCACTTGCCCCCGTCCAAAACATTTTTCCACCCTGTTGGTTAAGTGCAACATATGACATCAACGAGTAATAGCACATAGTACACATAGTTCCATAGTCACTTAGTCAAGTTTATATTTGCAACTTACATGAGATGATGACTCGTAGCATGGCTAAGCAAACTAATCACATCTAACCATCCCATGTTGGTAATACAATAGCACCAACTATATAAACCAATCTAGGGTGACAAAAGATTATGGCATACAATTAGACAAGGAGGTCATAACAAATTGGATATTAACTAATCCCAAAAATATTGAAATAAATAATTAAAGTAAATGCAATAATTTAAATTAATATAACTTTTGAAAACTGGGTTCAATATGATCAAAGGTATAACTTGCCTTGAAATAGGTCTAAGTAATGATCTTGCTCTTGAGGTGCTCCTTCTTCTTCAAATATTCCCGAAGTATCGACGTCTACTCGCAAACGAAAGCAAATAAACAAAACAAATGAATAATAGAGGCAAAACAAACTCCAAAAATTAAATAAAAAATCTCAGATAAATAGATCTCGAATTTAGATGAATTTAGAAATTTGAATGGGCTCAAACGGAGTTCGGATGAAGAAGATATGAGCTTTAGAAGATTCACATGAAATGATGAAATTGAGAGATAAAGAATATTTAGAGGATATTCCTTCGGATTAAATAGAATAGAAGAATTGGAGACTTACAAGTGGGGTCCACTGGTAAGTGAAACAAAGATGAAAACAAAGGATGACATGTGGGGTCAAAGAGCTGTAGAGAGAAAAAGAGGGATTGACAAAAGGGTCCCACATGTAAGTCACTTGGTGCATGATGGACTGGATTCATGAACCTTTGGCTTTGGTGGGGATTTGGGTGTACCACAAGGACAATGACACTGCTGCCACATGGACCGCCACCTAAGCAATTAGGTGAGGTGGAGGGGTGACATGGCTTAGCACAACAGCAAAGAGAGAAACCGAAGGGGTGGGCAGAAGTTCTAGCCGGCGACTTGAGCTCCACTGATACGGCGACGACGAGGATTAGGTGGCGCACAACGAAGACGCACGGAAGCATCAAGATGGCATGGACGAGAGGTTCCCACTGAGGCAAGGAACACAGCTTGAGAAGGGCCAGGCCGACGGTGAAGTGAAGTTAACCGAAGAAGCGGAAGAAAGTCAGCGGTGGAAAGGACAAAAGGAAAGTGCGGCTTAGATGAGAATAATCTCGGGCATGATATGACACGCTCAGGGGCAAAGGGGCTCACCGGAACAAGCAGATTGACAACAGGCGGTGCAGTCAGACTTGACGGCAAAACCGACAATGGCGGACGGAGGTCCCCCGCACAGAGAGGGTGCAAGCACGGCGTGGCTCTCGATGAGACGATCACAACGGCGGTGGCGGCGACTTGGGCGGCGGGGTAGAGTTCGGCGACAAAGAACTTGGCGATTGAGTGGCGCCCAAGGTTGAATGAGGTGTGCACCGGCTCGGACATGACCTAAGGAATGTAGGGAGCTGCTCAGGATGGATCAAGGTTGATCGGAGCGGCGGTAATGCGAAGATGACCGGAGATGGGGAAGAACCACGGTGGCGGCGGCTCAGCGGCAAAGAAATCAAATTAAAGGAGGGGATTAGATGAGGAGAGTTCGGGACGCGACATGACGCGCTTAGGAGGCAAAGAAGCTCACCGAAATTGTAGATCGACAACGGATGCTGCGATCGGTTTTGATGACGAAGACGACAACGACAAAGGAGTGGCCCTCGGGAAAAGATGGTGCGAGCACGGCGTAGCCCACGCTAATGCGCACCCAACGGCGAAGACGATGCGGGCTGAGGAGGTCAGACGGCGATGAATTTCAACGAACAAGAAGCTTCAGGCGTCTTCGGTCTTGCGGCGATGGCGGCGCAACGAAGATGGGCTAGGGCCGACGCCTTAGGGTTTTGAGAAGAGGAAGGAGAGGCCAAGATTTTGACGTAGGGAGGTGAGATTAAATAGCACCGGAAAAGAGGTGTCCGAGATGAGACCGGCAGCACCGTCGTGAAGAACATGGACACGAATCGGTGAAGTCCTTGTGGAAGATGACACTGTGGCGCTGTCTGGTGGGACCCGCGGGCTGGTGCTCTAGCGCGGTTGCGGGCTAAGAAAAGGCTAAGGCGCGCTCGCATGGCCACGTAAGGAAAAAAGGTAGAAGCGGCCAAGCGGACGTGGGCTCCGGCGCTGAGAAAATGAGAGCAGCCCAAGGCTTGGCTGGAATTCGGTCAAGGCAAAAACGAGCGGCCGGCGGAGGAAAATAAAAGAAAAAGGCAACCGGGCCGAAAGGAGGGATGGGCTGCTGAATGTGGTGGGCTTCGGCCGGAGAAAGGAGTTGCGGGCCAAAGGAATGGAACTGGCCGAGGCTAAAGAATCGCCCGAATATTTAATCTGAGATTTAAATAGTTTTTTTCTTTTTTAGAAAATAGCAGAAAGCACAAAGGGCAAATAGAAATTAGCAAATGCACTCGGAAAAATTATAGAATATATATCCAAGCACATAAAACCCAAATGAAATAGTTTTGATAATAGTTGATGTTGAGATTAATCATATTAAATTGTTTTAATTTATGAAAGTCACAATTAAGCTTTATTAATTCAAATAAAATTGGTGAAATTTTCCAGGGACCTAATCTACTCAAAAGATTTTTGAAAAGCCAAATTTTGGGACGTTACATTGAATTTTTAAACAAACAAGCAAAAATGTCTCGGCTCGATCTGAACACGTGTGCTGACTCATTTGGCTGGGGACGCGGAGGAGGATCAGGAGGCCGGAAGTTTAACGCGGCGTGAGGGTCAAAGTGAGGAGGCCGGAGTGGAGTGAGGGCGGGCAGAGGCGCCGAGCAGAGAAGCGAGGCGTCGGATGGAGGAGGCCGACATGAATAAAAAAACAAGTGTGCGGACTTTTCTACTAAATCCAGTAAAAAAAAGAAGCAACATTTTGCAATATTTGGGCTAAGAATAACCTAAAGATGAACAAATCAAAGCACTACTGTCTCGCACCGAGTCCACAAGAAGCAACAAGACTGAGAGAGAGCGAGCAAGCTCACCACCTGTAGTGGCGACGCAATGCACCACCGAGTGCGAGCCCCGCTGAGCACGACGCCGTCAGAGATGGCCGTCGCGAGCATCGTCGTCGACGGCCTCCAATCCACGGCTCGGCGCAATGCAGTGAAGGAAAGTGACGATAAGGAGACCGAAGCGGAAGGGGGAGGGTGCCGGGTGGAGAAGGCCGGAGCGGAGGGGGGGGTGCCGGGCGGACAAGGGCGAACCCAGCGTGGTTCATGGGTGGGCAGGTGAACACCCAAAATATTTTCACAAATCATCCCTATTTGTTCTCAACACTTTCGTTGCCTAGTTGGTGTTTCTCTCAGACAGGAGGTCATGTGTTCGATTCCTCCAGCCCTCATAATTTTTTGATTAATTGGTGAGATCTTCCATCTTTCTTTATCTCTTTTATTTTTTTGAAAACGATATCATATTTCTTTGTTGCTTCCTAGTATTTGAATAACTTGTACAATTTTTTGAATAACTTGTATATTTTATTTTAAAAACAAATATTATGAATATATTTTTCCACTGTATTTAAAAAACTTGTTTGGCCAATAAGATTAGTAACCTACTAATGTGTGTTCCCACACTTTTCATGTCCTTTATCAATTTTCAAAACTAATATTGCATGTTGCTTTGATATCAATTAACTTGTTGCATACCACCTTTTATATCTAATATTTTTCTAAATTATTTTGAGAATTGTCTCTATGAACAAATTGTACTTTGATTTATTTTTCTTTTTTTTTTATTAAACTGGCAGGACGGCGTTTGTATTTTGATTTTCACTATTGTTGATCTTAAGTTTTTTTTAAAATTGAACAACGTTGTGTTTACTTGGAACACTTATTCTAAAAATACTAGGTCCACCAGTGTGGACGGAGGAGGCCGGACGCGGGCGGTGGCTGCGGCGTGGCGCTGTCCCTGTGTGGCCTGTGCACAGGGTTGTGGTGCGGGTGGGTGGGTGGGTGGATAGGATTGCGTTGCACACTTGCGCCGTGGGCTCGGCGGTGGCTGCGGTTCTGAGAAAGTTGAGCAAGGGTACGTACTACACGTTCCTGACCAACACACCATAGATGAGACATATTTGTTACTGATCATAAGATGATTTCTGCCGACACTTTAGGTGTGTGAGCACGTCAATGAGCAGCGCGTGTGTTAAAGTATGATCCGACTAAACGCGGCACATGCACCATGCGTCGACTAGCATCAGATGTGACGTCGAGTGATGCAACCGACTTTGATTTAGTTTTATGTTTTTATACTTCTTTATCATTTTCAGGATGCTTAAATATCAATTATAAGATACTTCGATGCGACTTGATTGAAAAAATCTCATTGTGGCTCTTTATTTTTGCTATATACCCTTTTTCATATATAAATGAAGTATATACACGAATTTTGCTATAAAAAGTGGATTTTAATGAAAATTTTTATGAAACTCAGTTTGGGGTATATTATAATCATTATTGGAGTACACTGTGCTGGTAGTTTCTCCTCATATAGTAAATTTATCTGCCTTCGTTTGTTTGTGGTTTTTCCTTCCTGTAAGAGTTTTATGTAATCTTGTCTCCTATATCTACTATTTGCACATTTTACAACAACGTGGATGACATTCAGCTTCAAGGAGCTGCACGCCGTGACGAACGGCTTCAGCGAGAAGAACAAGCTCGGCGAGGATGACTTCAGCAGTGTCTACTTAGGGCAAGACCTCCGACGGCGCCTGCAGGTAATTAACGCAGTGAAGTTCATGGTCGATCTAGGCCCGGCCGGCTCAGATTGAGCCCATTGCGTGTTTAGTACGCAACGCCACTCTTGATGATGACTTCATTAGTTATCGCGTTTAGTACGCAACGCCACTCTTGATGACGACTTCATTAGTTATCGTTTAATTCATGGTACAATATCCTCCGGTATTAAATGAAAGGAAACTTCACGCGCAGCAGATGGCCATGTCGTCTCCTTTTTTTTGGCCGTCGGATCTTCGTTTGATCGTTTCTTGGCCGTCGGATCACTCGCTGATTTTCCCCAACGCGCTGGCCGGAGCGTAGGCTTTCCCACGTGCGGGCCCCACGAGCGGGCGCGAGTTCGCGCTGGCCGAATCGCGGCCTTTCCCACGCGCGAGCCCCACCGGGCCTTGACTCACACGCATGGCGCGCAAGCGCGCGCCGCAGGCCCACTAGTATGCTTAAGAATGACTGTGCACGCAGGTACTTGCACCACGAGGTGACGCCGCACATCATTCAGCGCCGCCGCTCGTGCTGCTGGACTCGGACTTCGCGCCACTCATCGCCGACTTCAGGTTCACGAAGCTGGTGCCGGAGGGGGTCTCGCACATGACCACCCGGGTGAAGGGCACGCTAGGTTACTTGCCGCCGTAGTAGGCCATGTGGGGGAAGGTGTCCCGCGCCTATGACGTCTACAGCTTCGGCATCCTGCTCCAAGCTCGTATCTCGCCGGAAGTGTTGGGATACGGGTATACACAAGCGCTCAATTAAAAATTCTACCATATAAATCAGGAAGACATGTGAGTAAGAGACCATAAATCGTTATCACTAGACGTACAGTACAACAGAAAAAAGTTAGAGCAGTTCGATTCAACACCGTGCACGTCGATGTAGTGGAAGTAGTTGATTGTCCAACGTTCTTGGCCGTTAGTTGTCTCCTCTAGCAGCCTCTTACGTTCCCTACGTACGTTGTTGACCGTCCTCGGTCAGCGTAGGAGTGATCACAGCAACGTCTCTACGGAATCCACACGTCAACATCGTGCACTGGTATGCTAGCACCAGCGCGCACGGCAACACCTTCGAGGAGGTGCTGACTAGGGTATCGATGGATGGTGCAACTTATCTCAAAAGCCCCACACCTCCCCTTATAAATTCCTTAATTGATGCAATCCGAACTAGTTTGTTCCAACCCATTAAGCGCGCGACACAATAGGTTCATGCGTAATCGGTCGTGACCCGAAAACTCCTTTCTGGTCTACAAGTCGGTAGCGGTTCCTAACAGGACACAACGTCTCTCGAATACACATAAAGATCATATCGGATGAACCTTATGCAATACGATCTACGACCAGACTCTTGTCACTCACGACCAGTTCGTAACTGCCTACGACCAGCTCGCTGACCAGTTTGTGACCATGTACAACCAGCTCACAACTAGTCTGTATCCCCATATGACCAGTTCGTATCTGGTCGGACAAAATGACATGCTTGTGTATTTTCCTTTTGTCTCACCATAGTTGATCGAACTCTAGGTGTGATATATGTCATCCATGGACTGTTCAATCTTTTCTCGATCCAGTGATGGATAACTTCGTATTGTTGACTCTTCGACCACTTGTAGCACAACCATACACTTTCTTTATCCATGCACATCGAGAGACCCAGAGAAATCTCTCTTATTATGCTAGTGCAAGAATGAGAAGGCTGACTAGAGGGGGTGAATAGGCAGTTTTTTTTTAAAAAAAATTTGGCTAAAACCGAGTTTTATGCGAAATTGTAAATCAATTTGGTTTTTCTCAATTAAAACTATTGATAATGGTAGCAAACATACAAAGACATGCAAGCAATTTAATTCTAGGAATGTAAATTACACAAAGTAAATCACAAGAGAGCTAACTACATTGACACAAGAATGTTTTACCGTGGTGTTCGGAGACTTGTCGGTCTCCCCTAATCCACGTTGAGGTAAGCCCAAACGAATTGGACTGGCTCCACAAATTAAGCCAAACTCCTCAATTCTACTAGTGGTAGGTCTTTCCCGTTCCAGGTAGGTGATCTCCAACCTTCACAACACGCCGAGCCTCTTCACAATCTTCTTTGAAGAGATCATTGGACACGACACCTCCAACGTTGTCTAGGAGTCGGCAAACTTCAAGAGTGATAAGTCAAGTCTCTTGCTTGACTCTCACAACGTGTAACTAATGCACAAACTCAAGTGAATATGAAATCCACATCTAGATGCAACACATGCAACTAGAGATCTCTCTCCTTGCTCACAAGGTGCAACATATGCACAATTGAGAGGAGAAACTCACACTAACTCAATACAATGAAATGGGATACCAAAGAATGTCTCTCAACTGGCCAAGGGGGTATTTATAGCCATCACCACAAAAACTAGCCGTTGAGAGCAGAAATCCCCAAAAATCTGGATTTGCGGTAATACCGCTGTAGAAACCTGGTACTACCATGGTTACTGTTTAACGGTCGAAAAAGGGTGCATTAAATGCTCAAAAACTAGCCGTTTTTGGTTTTGGTGTGGTAGTACCGCTGTACAAACCCGGTATTACCGCTCGGTGGTAATACCACTCATCTCATGCGGTATTACTGCATGCCAATTTTCAACACAGACGACACCCGGGAAAAATATCATAACTTTTGACTCCGATATCGGAATTGAATGATCTTAGACTCTATGAAAAGCTTATTCAGAGGGTTACACATCCCACCTATTTGATTGATCTCAAACACATTTAATCAAATCAAAAGGCACAACTCTAAAGAGCCAACACCATGGTCTAAGTCGTAGAAAATAGCAACGAGCAATTTTAGACCATGCCAAGGGAAAATGCATGAATCCCAACAATTTGCAAAACACAATTGCAAACTTAGATCATGACACAAGGAGTTGGTATATGAATTTCAACTATTTGCAAAGTATAGTCACGTGCTACAAGGATTAAATGCATGAGTCTCAGCTATTTGCAAAACACATTCGCAAATAATAGCATCATGCCATGGAGAGCTAGAGCAAGCGAGATTGAGCTATCAACACATGATGAGACTCAAGCTACTAGACAAGACCCCTCTTAATAGTACAACAATCCTATACTAGCAATCCGGTCTTTCAAACAAACACCAAGACCGATAAAAAAACTAGAAACACATACTTAGCCCTAGTTAGTCATACCTTTGCCTTGATCATCTTCTTGAAGCTTGATGACGCACATCTCCACTTCAAGTCCGGGTCATCGTCTTGATATGCATCAACCCATGATGCATTCTGTAACAGCCCAAAATATCTAAGTTGGATTAGTTAAGCATCTAATGTGCATTTGTGAAATTTTGGACTTAAAAAAACTTTTTGTGTAAACCTTATGTTGAAAATCCTTTATTTTTGAAGACTAGAAGTTAAACCTAGTAATCCAATACTTCTTCTCCAATTCAAAAGCCCAATTTGAAATTGGGGCATAGCTTAAAAGGTTGAAGTGTGGGAATGTATTTTGGAATTCAACTTAAAAATAGCAATACATCAAATGCTCCTAAAATACTTGAGGTAATTTTCACAAGGAATCTCAATTTTAAAGTTGAAGTATACTTTCTTAAATTCAGAAAATGCAAATTGAATATTATTTTGAAAGTATAGTAGGACCCATAACGAGGAATATTTTAGTTGAGTTTTATATGCTCTGGTTTGCTTATTTGGATTTTTCTAAAAATTTTGGAGGTTATTTGGTTCCTTGTCAATTTGCATGTTCAAAGTTGAATTTGAATTTAAAATACAAACAAATCTTATGAACAGTGCCTGAAAATAATTGTCTTAGGTTCTGGAACACTTTAGCAACTCACCTTCAAAATTTCACAATTTTTAGATTTTAAATACTAATTTTTAAGCAACCAAACAAACTTGTAAATTAAAAGTCAAATACATAAGGCAGGAACTTAAAAGAATTATTGAGAAAAATACAGCATATGAAAAATTCTATAAAAAATATACATTGTTATACATTGTGTCAGGAACCATCCATAATTTTAGAGCTAAAAATCTGTGTCTAAAAATTACCTAATTAACCTCTGCCACTTCTTTGAAATTTGGAAAACCAATTTTCCTCCCTCACTCTTCCTCGAGTTCAGCCCTAAGTAGCCGGTTTGGCCAGACCAAGTCATCCCAACCAAACTAGCTCAGCCTTAGCCGTGCAGCCGCACCCGCTTCCGCTTGGACAACCTAGCACCTTGGTCATCTTCTCCATCCCGACTCCATTCGCCACTACCGCTCTTACTCGGTGTCAACCCTCTCCAGAGCTCAGTCGCCGCATCGCAGACATGCAACGCCCAACCGGCTCTGCTTGGCTCGCCCTCCCTCTGCCACTAGCCGCCTGGCCCCAGCACCCAGCCTTTCTTCTCTACCGCAGTAGCCATGCGCCATTTCTCCTCTGTCGAGCGAGCTTGCATGGCCGCCACGCCACCCCGCTCGCCCATGCCGGCCTCACCTCCGGCACTCCGCCCTTAGCCTATAAAGAAGAAAACCCGAGCTACCGATCCCTCTGGTTTTTCCTCCCCTCCCCCCTATCATCTTTACCAAAGGAAGCTCCAAAGGAATGCAGAGCCCGCGCCAGCTGCCAAGCTTCGCGCCCGTCGTCCGGCCGTCCGACGACCCTTTCTCCCCGCCGGTCGCATCACACGGTGCCCCATCACCCCACCATCAAAAAACCCCAGTTAATTTGAGGAATCGTCCACCGAGGAGCCGCACGCACTCTTCTTCTTCATGTCTGGCCGGCACCGCCTCTCCGCTGCCACTTCTTCTCCAACGAGTCTCCCTCCGATTCCTCACTCCAGGAGTATCTCATAACCTCCATTTGCCTTCTCTGACCACTCACTTGTCTTCTTATCCTCTCCAGGAGCACCGTCGTGGGGGCCTACGGCGCACCTCCTGGGTCTCCGTCGCTAGTGCACTTCGGCCACTCCCCGCCTCCATCAAGTGCCCCGGTGAGTTCCCCTTAGCACCCGTGTGCTCATGCTTCCGTTGGTTACTCCCCTATTTCCCCCCGGCGCTGCCGCACCATCTCTCCCCCACGGTCGGCCGCCGCTCGTCCTAGCTGCACCACCACAGCGCCGCCCGCGCCACAAGGTCACCTCCACTAGCATCCTCGAGTCTCACTCAACCCATTTTTGAAGTCGCTTTCACCTCCCCGCCACTCCCTCGCCGGCAATGAGCCACACCCAAGCCGCCAGCAATAGTTTCTGTCAGTCCTCCTGTTGTCTATCAATGAGCTGTGGTTTCAGCTTCTAAGAAACGTAATGCATTTTTCTAATTAACCTTTTTTGTTTGACTGTTGATCACTTAAGAAAAATTGCTTAGCAAATGAATTGTTGAATTAGTAAGTATTTTTTTCAGTGTTAAATGTTGAACAGAGAAGTGATAGGATTAGAAGAAAGTTCAGATTGTCAGTATAACTTCTTGTAAAATCTTTTGTCTAATTGCTACAAGTTTGGTTGGCTGTCTTTTGAGTAGATAAACTGGAGGTTTAAGTTCTAAAGGAAGGGTAGCTAATAGCACTTTAGTTCAAAAAAAATGAGTTGTGTTGTCTGATTTCGAACAGAGAAGCAAAACTTTGAATGCCATAGTGATCACAGTAGCAGAGAACTAATGACATTGCTAATGCAAGTCATTGGAAAGGTTAATGACTCAGTTAGCCTTTGAACCTTAATCTATCAGAGGCAAACTAATCTGGAAAACAAGAGTTGAAAATGGTTATTTAAATAATACAGTTAACCTCTATCTGACAAATTAAATAGTTGACAAAAGCAGTGGTAAGCTAATTGGTTAAGGAAGCTCTATAATTAGCAAATCAAAATTTTGGACTAATGAGAAGTTGAATGTTAGTAGGCTAGTAATAGGTTTAACTCTAGTAGTTAGATTTTGTCATAATTCAATTAGTTATTTGGCAAGTCCCTAAGAGTAGCAACCAAATCTGAAAAGCCTTTATGGTTGTGAAAATCTGAAACCAATAGAGAAGAATCAACTCTTTTGATGAAGTGTTAATCAGAGAAGAAAAGAAGAAGGTTTAGAATGTCAATAGAACCCCTCTTCAAAACCATATTCCTAATACTAAAAATCTGATGACTGTCATTTGAGTCACACCATAGAGTTAGCAAAATGAGGTTTGAGTGTAAAGGGAAGTTAATCATTAGCTTTTTTTAATCTGAACAACTGTGTTGTTGTAGGTGCATGAACAGTAATCTGAAAATAATCAGTTTTGTCTTTGGGCTTATGACTCTGTTAAGGCAGTAGTTAAAGTTTGTCTTAAGTCAATTAGTCAATTGGTCATTAATTTACCAGTAACAATCCAAACTGAAAAACCTTTTTGGATGTGAAATTTCCATAAAACTAACAGTGAGCAACAGACTTAGTTTGTTGTAGAGTTGAGCAGGAAGGGGAAGATTGATGCTAAGTGTTGTGTTTAACTATTAGATCACTTAAACTTTGCCTAACAAGTAAGTCTATGAATTAGTAAGAAGATTTAGTTGTCCAACTCTCTTTCTCGGTAAATTTTTCCCTAATAAGATGAATGGACAGAAAGGCTTAGGTTGAAATTTGCATTTGTCAATGCACTGATAGCTTTACTAAATTCTTGTACTTAGAAGGTTTTTGTCCGATTTTTTTAAGATTTGGACCTTAATACTAACAAAGGCACATTAATCTAGCAAACAAGCATTAGTATGTCCCTCCATAACAACCAGTGGGTTCTTTGTGTATACAGAAAATTTATGGGTTTGGGGAGAATAGTAAGTAGAATTGATTACTCTTGGAGATTTCAAACTTACAAACCTCTTGATGTTAGCTAAGTCCAGTTTATGAATATAAAACAGAATTGTAAACCTCATCAAGATCAGTAATTAGCCATTAGCATCTATCTGTAAGAACAAAAATGATTCATGAGTCAGAAATCAAATTAGTGGTTAGTAAACAATAGAAGACCTTATGCTCTAGTCTCAATTTCAAAGATTCATAACTAATTCAAATCAACTCTAATTAATGTAATTCTTTCATCTAAAATTATTCTCTCCATTCTGTATTAATTTCTTAATTTTTGGAGATTTTTGGAATTCTCGTGTTTATTTGTTGTTTCTCGCTTTGTCAGTTTTTATCGTTAGATGACGATGATGCGAGAGTGCAAGGGAGATGATCGTAAGAATGTCCAGAGTACCAGCAAACAAAGGCAAACAGTTTTTCCGTTGATGCATGTTGATCCTATTACATTCAAAAACTATTATCTTGTTTTGCAACTGTATGTATGCATGCTTTATTTTGTCAAGTTACTTTTGTCGATTAGAAGTAGTTAATCCTATTGCATGAATTCCCTAAAATTTTCATCCCCCGTCACTAGCCTAAGTTAATAATCCTGCTGGTGAATTAGAGCCCGGTGGATGTTATATGGTCTATTTATGCTTATTCGATGTTATGCTTAGCCATGCTTAGATTCCGGTAGATTGGGCGGTTGTCGACTTTGTCGATGACCTTGATAACATAACTCATTTTTATTATGTTATAGCCAGCACCTTGTGCTATGATATTTGGAAAACTAAAAATGAAAACAAAACGATTTGGACTCAGGCAAATGGTTGTTGGTGTGGTTATTGGGTGTGTGGCTCGTGCCCGAGTCAACAAGGACCGAATTACTTGTGTCACTGATCCAAGCGTTATTGCGTGCAACCACATGAGGGTATTGGGAACCCCTCTTGACTCAGTACTTTGGGAGGTGTTAATTAATGAGTCGCCGGTGGTAGATGTAGGAGAAAAATGTTCTGTTGTTCTATTGTTGTTGGGCATGTGCGGGGTGGGTTCCGGATTTAGGTTCCCTCACCCGAGGAGCATCGGTAGTTGCTGAGGCTGGGCTGATGTGTCCGACACAATGTGTGGGTCCTCCGTGGGAGCCCGTGATGGGCGGTTCGCGGAGGATTAACCCCCATACGTGCCACTCTTAATTAATTCATTCCATTTGAAAATGTCTCGTAGGACTTAGCTCTTGCGGAATACCTACGAAAGTGTGCTTCATGGCCTGGAAAAGGAGCGGTCTGACATGTGGGTAAAGTTGTACACCCCTACAGGATATAAACTATTCAAATAGCCTCGTCCTAGGTTATGGACATGCTTGGTTAGGTCGTGCAAGAATTAGACTTAATATTTTGGAATTTGAGACTTAAAACTTGTTCCGGTGGCATTGAGAAGGGTCTCATGCTATGTTTGTGAGCTGCGGGGCAGCCACCTGTTGTTATTAGATGTTGTCTAATATTTACTTAATCGCTGTTATTTAAAGTATTAAAAATGTTTGCTCACTTGCCATTTGAATCTACTACATTGTATTTAAATTGAAATATTGCTTTGTACTGAAAATGAACCCTATAGCCTTCTCCTTTGATTCAGCATACATGTAGCTATGTATAGGTTTGTTATTTGTAAGTCTTGCAGAGTACATTCGTGCACTCACTGTTTGCTTTTATTTACTAATCTGGACAACAGGTATTGAGATCGAATCGGGTAAGGAAAAATTGCGTAGGAACGTCGATTTGCTATGGTTTCAACCCAGTCGGTTGCCCTGTGGGTTATGGCAAGTCATTGGGACTTTATTACTAGTTAATTCATGATTTTATTTTAGTTTATTTACTGATTTCTGCTGTGTACTTGATATTTATCTTGTTATTTGGCCAGTTGGCCCTTTTGTACGAAACTGAACCTTGTAAGTTCAATATGTTGTAAAGTATGAAGTTTTGACATTGTAAGCACTTGTGTATGGATTGATATTGATGTTTGTGATGGTGTATGTGTACCGCTCCTGGGAGGTACATAATACACCAAGGCGCAGGCTATTTGGTTTGTGATGCTAGAGTCAAGTGGATGGCTAAGCATTACGAGCTAAATATCCCGGGGTCTCACAAAGGTTAGTGTTAGAGCCATACTGACTGTACGTTAAGCCGTAGCAATGGATGTTGTTAGGATTTTGGTTTGTAAAGAGTATTTTTCAAACTAGCAAAAAAATTGACAAAAATGCAAGTGATATAATTCCTTTCTTCCTTACTCATCCTAGCATCTAATTCTTATCTCACATTCATTTGATTTGTGCAAGGTGATTTTTCTCTATTTCTCATCTCTCTTTTCCAATAATAGACACACTAAGTAGTCACCGGTGAAGAGCATCGGTGAATGGACAGGAAGACGATGCCTTGCTGCGATATTAGGATTAAATTAGGGTTTATTCTTAGAATATATACACCCTAATGATATTACTTAGCTTGTAGACACTGGATTTTGTAACCATTTGCTCTCTTTGTTCCAAGTAGTTGCGCATCACCTTCAGGCGGCATGTATAGCAACTATATCGGAAAACTAACTATGGTTCATTTGTATCTCATTTTGGTGATTTTGGAATAATTAGTACATACTACAGTTAAATTGCATACCCGCTGTCCGTTTACTTACCTTATGCTTATTCTTTCCTCACCTCATCTTTTATGCACCAACATATTAAGGGGGGTAGAACATACCTCAAATTACTGTTAGGAATCTTGATTCTTATACTTTGATCATGCATATAGTTTCTAAATTAACTCAAGCATGTCATGTTACTCAAGTTGTATAAGTCAAGAAACATGGTTAGTAGTTCATCTTAGTGATCAAAGCATGAAAATGACTGATAGTTAGAGGTATAAGTTGAAATTGCCCTTGATTTGCTTTATCTTAAAAAATTTAACCAACTTGGAATTTAACAACTTGCCATATTCATATAAATTCCTTGCATGAGTCTAAAAGTTGGATGTTTTGGATGTTGTAGCCTGACGTGCTAAATTTTCGTGGAGTGAAAGAATATGTTTGTATGTTAATTGTGAGAAGTGACTTTGTTATAGTATGAACTGAATGTAACTCATTTTAATCTTATTCAAATGAAAGTGTTTAAACCATGCTAGGTTTGCTTATGTAGTCAATTGCTCTTTATGTAAAGTGAAACCCATTCCTTGTTTTTGTGTAATTTTTGACTGGATGGATAGAATTGTGCTCTAGTGCCTTTAGGTGATCTCTAAAATCTTGAAAAATTTCACATGATAACCTGATGGTGTGTAGTTCACAAATATAATTTTTCCAGAATTTATTGAACTTGTTTTGCCTAGATATTAATTCAAACACTTTGCAGGGCTGTTCTGGCCGATTTTAAATCTGGGACTAATAGGTTGGCTTAAACTGCTAGGGACCAATTTTATGGTGTTTAGTTTCACCTAAGTAATGTGCTAGAATTTTTGTGGAATTTTTGAACTTGATTTCACTGCTGTTTTAGTCTTAGGCCTTAATTCCTTGTCTGAATTGTTGAACCAACCAGAACCTGAGCTTTGTGTGTAGGGTAAATTTTTCTAGCATCTCTAGTGTCCCCTAAATGTGTGCATACATGAATGTTTAATAAAAATATATGCACATATTCAAGTAACTTTTAGTGGAGTTCAACCTATATTTTGGATCCGAGGAATGCAACAAGATATAAGAATATGATGTCGAGCGCATACCTCCATGATTTTCACATTTTCATCCTAATAAGACTACATAATAGGTATATCAATAAAAGTGTTAGTCTTACATATAGATTTGTCATTAATCACCAAAATACTTCATGAACTCATAATGACGGGTCTAGATTATTTAATCTCCCCCTTTTTGGTGATTGATGACAAATCCATCATCAATAACAATATTTGGATATAAATTAACATATGATAAGAATTTAAGCTATTGAATTACATCCATGAATGTTACTAAGCAGTTTAAAGTTTCAAACATTATGCATATGAGAATAACATGCTTGTGCACACGATGTATATAGGAGGCTATGTGTATGAATGAGATGCTCCTCCTGAAGATATGCATAAAATAAGGTGAAATCACAAGAGAATATATCAATCATCCAAATGAGAAAATATATTTATCATATAAATATTCTCCCTCTTTTGGCATTAATCACCAAAAATCCAAAACAAATCTAAGCCAAAATAGAGTCTTTGCAAAACAACGAACTTGGCAATGAATTCATCTTATTTTGGTCATAAAGAGTATGAAATAGATACATATGACCAATTTGGGGTTTTTGTTTCAAGAATTTTAAAGAAAACCAGCATAAGTCACAAACTCCCTGTTATAGCCGAAAAGAGCAAAATAACTTGAAATAAGGCCATATTTTGAGTTATCTAAAAGACATGATATTTGGAATACATTCAAATAAGTAAACTCTTTAATATTACCAAGAAACATTTTTCATAAAGATACCATGCTCATTTTCTCAATGTCCAAAGAGATATGTGCATTGAAATCTTGTGGAGCTCAAAAAGATATAACCAAAACTCCTTAATGCATTGGGAGATTTGTGGAAATAAGCTCCGAAAAATCTGAAATAAATCATGGAGCTAGTACTTACAACCACACACAAGTTTCATTTTGGGAGGCACACCCAAATGTCAACCATTTTCAAGAGATGAAAATCACAAAGTTTCAGAAAACTGAAATTTTCAGGTATTTCAGATTTTACATTCCATTTGAGCTTTGAAAGATAGCTAAAAAACTGGTTAAAAGAGTTCCATTAAAAATGAGAAAAATTAGCATATAATATCAACTATAGGGGATAAAATCTTATGATTATGCAGTCCTCAAATTGTGAACCCATTTGGAGATATAAAAATCACAAATCAACTCAAAACATGCAAAAGTCTGAATTTTCAGCATTTGATCAAAGTGATAAAAAGTTAAAACTTTTTCAAATAAAGTCTAAATTCTTTGAAATTTTGCAAAACTAAACTTTATAATCCTAGAAATATTTTCCAAAAATAATTTTCGAAAAAGGATTCTCCATTCAAAAGATAAGGCAAAATGCGCTTTGTAGGCACATAAAGAGAATGATTTTGCATTGAATGTTCAAAATACAAACCAATTTGAATTTCATGGAGTTTTTTACTTTGTTGGCTTTGTATGAGTTAGAAATACTATTTCAAGCCAAGATACACAAAGAAATCCGGCTTGAATAGCAAAATTCACTATATGCAATAATATGTTATTTTGGGTCAAAACTAGTTTTTCGGTGAGCTTCAAATGAATATAATTTTTCAACGGTTGGTCTTTTGTAAAAAATTTGAACTAGATAAATGTTTGAAATGACCAACCCTATGAGTTTGGTATTGTCAATTTTTAAAAAAACTTAATAGTTTTTTATTTATGAAAATATGTCATTTAATTCAAAAACAAGAACATACATGATCCTTTTGAGACCAAATTTGCTGTTTGGTTTATAAATTAGGATTTTTTTACTCCAAAATCTTTGAAAAACATTTAAAATATATACTTAAGTATTGTTATCTAGTTTTTTTTGTAAATTTTGGTCTTTTAAACAAGATATTTGACTTTTGAACAAAGAGGCTCTTTGAAATGGCTAAACTTGCATATCATTGACAATTCCACTTCAAAAATATCAAATAAGGCAAATGAGAATGAAAAACATGCATTCACAAGATCCATAAATTGTTTTGGGCAATTAGGTAAAATAGCTTTCCCAATATTAATAATTTACCTGTTTTTAAGTAAGCCCAAAATATTTAATAAGTTTTTCACAAAGAAAAACTCTCTCTTACACAAAGGTTCCTCTTGGCATTTCTTTCTTCTTCTTTGACACACAAAGGATTCTTTTCCATCTTGTCATCTTCTCCTTTGTCATCTTTCCCCCTTAAGCTTATGCAAGCTTCAATTGCATTTCTATCTCCCTATATATCTAAAGACCAAAAATATTGCAATTATAGCTTCTCTCCCTCTTTGTCATCAAGCACCGAAAGCTTAGACATCAAAGATTTCTTGTTTTCTCTATCATAGGCGCTTTTAACCTTTTGTGATTCTTTTGTCTTTTCCATGAAGAGCATACACCTCTTTGAAATTTATACCACTTATGATGACATTTGATACAATTTATAAGAATAATTGATACCAAGAATGATTAATTCTATTTGTAGAAACTTGATACCACTTGAAGAAAAAAAGATATCACTTGTAAAGATAAAGATGAATCTCATGCCGATGTCCAGATGATCAAAAGTGCTACCACTTTTAGAGATAATACCATTTTTATGATAAAAACATCACAATACGATCAAAATGGCATATAGAGTTAAGAAAGTACTTGAGGGTAGCTAGCAAAGATAACAAGGATCAACTTGAATTTGGGGATCAAAGAGAATGTCTGAGAGAATTGGAAATTAACAATTTGGACAAATCAGGCAAGTCTCCCAAGTTCTGCCAGACCAGCGGCAAAGATGAGGTCAGACCGCTGGAAACCTGTCGGACCCCAAATTTGGAGCTTGGGGTCCACTGTGTATAATGTGTCATTCCCTGGATCAGTAGCTGACACACACAGTTACGTCGTGGTTTACTCACATAACTACAGGAGCTCAAAGCTGACACACAATTTGGTTCACGGTTACGACCAATATTGGACAGAAAAAGGATATCTACGAAGGTCTCGAAGTGGTTCTGGAATGGTTCAAGGGTGATCCCCGAGGAGGTCCTGGAGTGATCTAGAGGAGGTCTTGGGGTGATCTTGCAGAGGTCCTACAGTGATCTTGAAGAGGTCCTGGAGTGATCCTTTCGTTGATCACTGATCCCTTCGAGTACTGTTCCAGGAGTGGTCCTGAGAAGGTCCTGAAGTGGTCCTGAGGGAGGTCCTGAGAGTCAATGGAGGTCCTGAGGAGGTTCTGTGGGGAGGTTCTGAGGAGGTCCTGAGAGTCAAGGGAGGTCCTAAGAGAAGGTCCTGAGGAGTCAAGGGAGGTCATGAGGAGAGGTCCTGAGATTCAAAGGAGGTCCTGAGGACGTCCTGAGGTGGTCGAGGGAGGTCCTGCGGCGGTCCTGGGAGGTCCTGAGAGATCCTGTGGAGGCCCTGTGGGGCCCGAGGAGGTCCTGGGAGATCCTGGGAGTCTCGAAGGAGGTCCTGAGAAAACTAAGGGAGGTCCTAGGAGGTCCTATAGTTCCTGTGTAGGTCCTAGGAGATCCTGGAAAGATCAAGGGAGGTCCTATAGTTCATGAGGAGGTTCTGGGAGATCCAAGAAAGATCAAGGGAGGTCCTAAGAGGTCCTGTAGTTTATGAGGAGGACCTGGTGGTTATAGGAGATCCTGAGGAGGGCCTAGACCCACTAGAGCTAGTTATAAACTCTACGAGGGTGGTCATGGGACATCTGTTTAGTGTTTGTAAATAAATTGATCGTAAACTTTGCTCAATGTAAAGGGTACTCGTTATGAACAGTGCAAGCCCAGAATATATTACATAATCATCAGGTCGTGCAGCCAACTGTTTTACAAAAGCGCCACTTAGGTGGAAGTTTACAAAAGTCAAGCGTACAGAATATAAGGCAAGTGCGGAAGCAAAATAAATCGTGGTGGATCCATTCGCTCTGCCCACAGGCAAGCGACTAGGGGTCCCGGCCTAAGCTTCATTATCGTCACCACCATCCGGATCAGCTTCGGTGAAGTACTGGTATGGGTCTTGAACATTTGGGTCTGAAAAGATTATATTGGCAGAGCCTGAATACACAACCGTACTCGTGAGCCAACACACAATGCAGTTGTATAGATGCAAGGCTAATCAAAGGAAGCTTGGGGTTCTTTTATTTGCATAAAGACAAGTTTGAATTAGACTTAATAGAAAATCCTGAGACTTAGCATTTTTAACAAATGGGGGTTTTACAAATGAGTTTTCATTTGTAAAAATACTAGTGGAGGTCCCACCTCCTATACCATTGAGTGGCTCCATCCACCCAATGCTCGGGCTACCCCGTATTTACCACTGGTCCCCAACCAGGCTTTCTCAAATCCCTGGGGTCCCACCCCATCCTTCCTTTTCATCACAAATGGTTTTGTAAAAACGAAAACTATATCAAGCAAGTTCTCAGCACCGCTCTTGAACGTGAGCATGGCTATCTAGATAGTTTTCTTACTCTGTAGAGTTCACACACTTTACCCATAAGAGGTAATCACCTTGATATATACACACGTTTCCTTGGACATGCGAATCAAGGGGAGATTACCACAAGGCCTTTACAATGCTCATCCCTCGACGCAACCCCACCTGCTAAGGTTTCCACCGTCCAGTGCAATGCACTTCCAGGAGGGGCCCTCTTGCGCCGTGTGGTTTCTTTGTGGCTTCTTTCCCCTTTATCCACGCCACATTCCCCCAATGGTGAAACCGCGTCGAGGCGAGCAAATTAGTTGGCCAGGTCGTATCCATTATAGACTTGTGGTTGCACTATTTTTGTACGAGATGTCATTCCAAGATTCGGTCCTTACTTGACCAGGCGGCACATCCACATACCAATATCTTCTCATGCCCCCGGCACCAGCCAATCTTTCCAGCCGCCCTAGTCGAAAACAGTTTTTCAGATTTTATTATTTTGAAAAATATCCTTTTGCTCAACATACCAGCCAGGCTCCAAGCCTCAACTACCCAAATCATTTTCCAAAGTTTTTAATGATTGTGGTCGGGCAATTTATTGCCCGCATGACATTGTACCTAAGCAAGGCTAAGCATGACACTTAAATACAGACTTATTGTCTAACAGGTAATCCATTAAGTCTAGGGTGACAAGGGATAGTGTCCAAGTTCAAGTGTTGGAAATTTATACCCAAGTACTGTTAAGGCATTAACTATGAGCTAGATCAATTTAGTTTGATAAAATATAGCAATGCAGTTTCATAATTTAAAGCAACATAATTTGAAAAAAGTAGGTGCAATATGATCAAAGTGTTGACTCGCCTTGTTCAGAGTGCTGCTGATTGAGATCCTGATCAATGAACGATTCTTCAGTCACCTCGGCTTCTATAATCGCAAAACAACCGGAAAGGCAAATAAGCATATATTCAAACTCAAATTATTTTCAAAATACAATGAACTCCAAATAATGCCAAATCGTAAATTAGAAATATTAGACCAGTACAGTTGAAAACTTAGTGGTCGTCGGATCTGTGGTGGTCATAGAAGCTACTGTGGTTTGGGGAAGTCCTAGAATTACTATGACCAGGGAGGTCCCGAATTATCAGAGCCCAGGAGGTCCCTGAATCACAGAGCCAAGGAGGTCCCGAATTATGTTACAGTGAGGTCTGAAATTATCAGAACGAGGGGAGGTCCTGAATTCTGTGACGTGAAAGGTCCCTAATTATCAGAACAGGGAGGTCCTCAAATCACTGTAACCAGGGAGGTCCTGAAATTACTGTGACCCGAGGAGGTCCTGAGAACGTCACAACCTTAGGGAGGTTCTGAGAGTGTTACGACTAGGGGAGGTCGTGGGAGTATTACAGCCAGGGGAGGTCGTGGAGGTGCTATGGCCTGGGAGGTCGTGGAAGCGCCATGACCTGGGGTGGTCGTGGGAGCGTTACGACCAGGAGGGTGGTCTTTGCAAAAAAAAAAGGAGGTCATGACCTAGAGGGTGGTCTTTGCAGAAAGGCCAAGAGGGTGGCCATTGCAAAAGACCAAGAGAGCGGTCTTGAAAAAGAAGTCCTGAGGTCAAGGAGGTAAGGCGCAGTGAAGTGGGGCCGTCCGACTTTGATCGGGCGGTCCAAAATGATATTAACATTTGGACCATTTGAACCTCTCATTTCAATCGGGCCGTCCAATCTGATCGGATGGTCCACAAGAGGGGAGGGCGCGGCTAGATGGGTGGTCTTAATCATAAGGGTGGTCTTTGTAAAATGAGAGGTCGCGGTCACGAGGGTGGTCTTTGTAAAATGGGTGGTCTGTGCAAGGAGGGAGGTCGTGGGAGTATTAACCGTGCGTAGTCGATCAAGAGAAGTGATCGATTACACAAGGGTGACCAAAAGATATGAAGATTCGATTGCATTGTCGCAATTGATTGGACTATTGGAACAACAAAAGGAAGAACCAGAGAAACATCCAAGAAAGAACAAGGCGACTCGAACTAGGAAGAATATCTGGCCACTACGAACTTACCAGCATGGGACTGGAGGATGGGCTAGCCGGAGTTGAGCCTTCGATGGTGGACCGCGTCAGCGAGAGGTCTTTGTGCTGTAATAGTGGCTTGAGGAAGGAGAGTGGCCCTTGCTCTTCAAGGGCGCTCCGTGGAAGCAACTAGACGGTCCTTCTAGGAGGTCTTAGAGTGTCCTGATCAGAGGGGAAGAGAAACAATATCCAAGGCTATTCCGATGGCTGTCAATGGAGAAGGCGGCAGTGTGGTGGCGCTTGACAGAGGCGAGCACTAGAGTCGGGCTGGAGCTCAAGCTCTCTTGGAAAAGGAAGGAAGTGAGACTAACACTGGAATGGCAAAGGAAAGCACTATGGGGCTTGGAGCCAAATAGGTGCATGTACCTTGGCACATTCGACGAGGAGGAGTGGGTGAGGCTGTGGACGGTATGGGCAGCTAAGTGACACCCTAGGTGATGGCTATGAATGGCCGATGGACAGCACCAGGCAGTGGCTTTAACCTAGCGCACGCAGCACACAAGTGAGAGGCACGGCTGCCCCGGCTTGACCACTACTGATCAGAGGAACATGAGAGGAATGCACGGGAGCAGGCGTGTCGAATCGTTGCTTGACTGATCAGCCTTTAGCCCAAGGAGAAGTATAAAGAAAGGATGAAACTAGAAGAACTTGGAAAGAGGTAGAATAACATTACTTTAGATTAGCTAAAATCCTGGTATTCACTTGGTGATATCCTATCACAATGGTAGATCAAATCACGAGAGCAGAAAAGATAAAAAAAAAATGTACTCCAATAACTCTCAAATATGCAAGCAAATGGATCGACAATAGGTATTAGACAAAAAATTTTAAAAATCCCTCATTTTTGCCTTTATGTATTTTTGGGCTATTACAAAACTGGTCATACTGCTGAGGAGAAGTGGTCGTACCGGGGTCCAACAGAATGCACGCCGAGGATTGAAATTTTGAGGAGAAGTTAGATATCATGTTGTAATTTGCTCCAAAAAATTTCACAAAGAAACATAAACCACTTTTGGAGCATTTCCAACTATATGCCAAAGTTAAAACTCTTTTGAAGATAGTTTTTAACAAATTATACTTTGATTTTTCAAAACAAGCTCATTTTTAATAAATTTCTTCAAGATTACAAAAATGAGCATGTGATGGTGTTTTTAGCATCCATTTGCATGTATGAGTTTGAAATACCCTTATGAGCCAATATATGTTAATAATTTTGGCTCAATTGGTAAAACTCACTTAAGTGCTAGAAAGTGGCCACTTATGTCAAAATAGTATTTTGGATGAGTTTCGAAATCAAATAACTTTTGCTAGGTTGGCCTTTTGGAAATCTTTTGAATACCAAAAAGGTTTAGAATAGCCAATTCTAGGATATTCTTTTTGGGACAGTTTTTAAATTCCTTTTAGAATAGATTTTACACAAAAATCTAGTTTATATCAAAAACAAGATACTATGATCTAGAATTTTGGCTTGAAACTCATTTTCGCTTGAAATGGGTTTTCATGAATCAAAACCTCTAGAAAACCTTTGTATACATTTTTCAACTAGTTTTTGAAAGATATACTAATACTTTCAAATTTTTTACTTTTGGCTAAATGGCTCAATTTTGAAAATCAATACTAGCACTTAATCAATTTAGGCACACTTAGGGATGTGATATACATGATTATAATTTAGCATTACCTCTTACTATGCGACACCCATCTTGCTCAAGATTTTAATAATGAAGTTGTTGGACAAGAGCAAGAACACACTTTTTAAAAGGATTTTCATGAATGCAATGCAACCTACACAAGGCTAGGGGCTCGATACTTTGATGTAAATACTTGTTACCGATATAGCATTGGTTCTTGATATGAAATGATCATCCTCGAGTTTGGCTCCAATTTTGCGTATGGTGGAATCCAACTCTTCATAAGTGAGTCAAATCTCTAATGCCTCTCCAAGTACCTATTTATCATTTAAGCACTTTGTGGTGCCCAAACTCGGTTGGGCTTATGAATGTTAGTCACAATAGATTTGGGCACCCAAATGGCCCTAGCATTAATCTTTGGTGAACTAACAATTCTAGCAATCACCCTACCATTTCTATCATTCCTAAGCAAATAATGATCATTATAGATAATAGGCTTAGGAGGGATACCTTTGGGACAATCCTTACTAAAATGTCCCTTTTCTTGGCAATTTTAGCAAGTTTGACATTTTCTTCCATCTTTTGTCCTCTTGTCTTGCTTATTGTCGGCTTGCCTCTTCTTTGATGATATTTGCTTGTCATTTATCTTGTTTGAACACAGCGAGGCAAGATGACCCTTCTTGTTGCAACCAAGGCACTTGACATTCTTCGTGTGTCTTGCATTGTATCTTGTCTTGCTATTCTCCTTCTTATTGGAGATGAAGCCAATCTCACTCTTGTCTTGCAAGCTTCTTTGCTTGCTCAATATATCATCGATGGTGGCCTTCCCTTTGAAGCTTCTTTCCAAGTTATTTTTCAATTTTGTGACTTGGCCCTTGAGCTCTTTATTTTCCTTTATAAGGTTAGTATCACAAGGCATAGAGGAAATAGAAGTGTTTATTTTTTTAGCAATAAGGTATATCAAGTAAATCATCATAGGAGATGGATATACTAATCTTAGATGAAACGTAAGGGTTAGGAGCTATACATGGCATATCATCTAGTAAATCACATGTAATGCCTATATTCACCTTGGACATATTGAGCTCATTGAGAAGGAGATTTTCATGAGCATCCTTTAGCTCCTCATAATTATTTTAAAGTGAGACATACTCTTTCTTCAAAACATTGAATTTTGATTTTCTCCTTCCCTAGATACTGATTAAGCTCCTCAAGCATATCCATCAACTCATCATACGAGGGCTCATCATCATCATTTACCTTCTTATTACCTTTGACAATAAAGTAATGAAGTGATGTGGATGAGGTTGAGGGCTTCTCATTGTCGAAGCTAGAAGTTGAGCATTCTTCTCCCGACGTCCATTCTTTTACGCAATCATCATTTCTGGAGGTGGACCTTTCATAATGATCTTGAAAATGGGTCCACATCTCATGAGCGTTCTTGAGATAGCATACGGCATCGAACATCTCTATACTCAAAGCACCAAATAAAGCATTAGTTGCTTGAGCGTCGAGATGTGAGCATTTCTCTTCCTCAATAGTTGGAGCAAGAGGATCCTTCGGAGGAGAAAAGCCCACATCTATGATCCGCCAAATTTTAGGGCTTATGGCTTTAAAATAACAAGATATGCGGATTTTTCAAATATCATAATTTGTACCATCGAATAAAGGTGTCTCATCAAGGTGCACTACATCACTAGCTGTCACCCTTTACTCTCTAGACAGTTAAGTCTAATAAATGAGAGATCAAGCTTTGATACCACTTGTAAGATCGAGGAGGTCGGCTAGAGTGGGGTGAATAGGCGGGTTTTAAAATCTTTTGGCTAAAACCGAGTTTTATGCGGAATTGTAAATCAATTTAGTACGGTAAAAGACTATAAACGCATCCTTAGCCCTAACTAGTCATACCTTTGCCTTGAGCATCTTCGTGAAGCTTGATGACGCACATCTCCACTTCAAGTCCGGGTCATTGTCTTGATATGCATCAACCCATGATGCATCCTTTACTTGACCTCTATCAACACATGATGGGTCTTCTCTTGACTTGATGATCAACTCATGATCATCTCCTCTTCGAGATCTTGATATGTATCAACACATGATGCATTCTCTTCTTGAAGCTTGACTTGATGACAATCAACTCATGATGCCATCCAAAGTCTCCATTACCATGGAACATAACCTATATTCAAGTTAAACTTTTAGTAGAGTTCAACCTACATTTTGGATCCGAGGAATGCAACAAGATATAAGAATATGATGTCGAGTGCATACCTCCATGATTTTCACATTTTCATCCAAATAAAACTATACAATAGGTATATCAATAAAAGTGTTAGTCTCACATATAGATTTATCATTAATCACCAAAATACTCCATTAACTCATAATGGCGGGTCTAGATTCTTCAACTAGGAAGGGTAAATCTCATATCCAATCAGTCACATCCCTCTGCATATTTCATAGTATATCCAAAAACTACCTTTATAACTACTCAGTTACGGAGTAGCGTTTGGTAACCCCTAAGTGTAATGCTACACATGTAGAAAAAAGTGTTGATCTCAGGTCTAAGGATTATACATCATCATTACTTGAGACCAACTGATGGCACATAAAAACATAACAAGCTAAATAGTGTCTCA
This sequence comes from Phyllostachys edulis, assembly GCA_036346405.1. NCBI lineage: Eukaryota > Viridiplantae > Streptophyta > Magnoliopsida > Poales > Poaceae > Phyllostachys > Phyllostachys edulis. The sequence continues at coordinate 45,620,044 of CM070555.1, forward strand.
AAGTGGATCAATCCAACATCATGTTCTCTAACATGTGCTCACACTATTGATTTGATATCCCTTATATCTATGAACGGTGAAACATGGTAATCAATCAATACTTGTGTTGGTTTATAAGTCACTAGTGTCCTGACCAGTGACATCTGAGCAGAGATCTTTTAGAGTGATACGTTACAACAATTAAAGAGCTTCACCAACAAGTCACATACTTGCTAATCTTTATAAATGATAATTCATCCAAATAACATAATAATATTTATTCTATATTCATAAATATAGACATGATACAATCATCTCCATACTAATAGGAAGCTCATCGAGCGGCTGTCATCGGGGGCCAAGCGCAGCATCACCGAGTGGGCTGAGCCGCTAATCATGCGCGGCCGGCTCGGGGACCTCGTCGACCCGCATCTCTAGGGCATGTTAGGCACGCGTAGCTCGTGTGCGTGGTCAAGGCCGCCACGCTCTGCATGCAGGTGGAGCCCGACCGACAGCCGAACATGCGGGTCCTCGTGCGCATCTTGCACGGTGATAGCGACGCAACGGAGGTGCTGGGCAAGGGGGGTCGGTCGGTGAGGATAGCGAGTGTCAGTTATGTGGATCATCTCATGGAGATGGAGAAGAGCGGCGTGTACTACGACGAGGGGGGGGGATGAAGACGACGATGAGGAAGAAGACATCGATGACGAGGTAGAGGAGTACTCGTTGACGGACGACAAGAGCAGCATGAACTTTGGGGTGTTTGGCACCATGCCGGTGCAGATGATGCATGACCCCTACGTCAAGAGGTTTGGAGGAGATGGTTACAAGATTTGATCATGTATTGTGTGTATTGTGACAAGGGCAATTAATTTGGTGTTTGTAAAAGAGTTTTATTTGGGCAATCTATTGTGTTTTCTCTTCAATGTTTTGTGGTTTATGGAACTTGGAATTAAGTTCTTGTATGATAAACTTTTTTTGTTCTAAATTTCTAGTAGTACATGGTTAGACAAACATATGAGAAATTTGACTGATTTCAAATAAAAAAAAGTCGACAGATGTATAACAAATCCAATATCTAATTGGTGAACTATTGGTTGATGCCATTTGCAGGACTTAACTCAGTAACATAACAAAAATAACTTGTGTGATGCATCAGTGTAGGTGGTCATTTCTCAAACAGATGGCATGTTGGTGGATTGTGACTCGTGATTGTTAAATAAAAAGAGCAAGGTTAGTTTAATGTTAGATCAAAATATCAAGTTACATGTATCTAAATAAGTGGAATTATTGGATTGCTGAGTTAGATTGTTGGTGGATTGTGACTTACTGTTAGATCAAAATATCTAGTTACATGCATCTAAATAAGTGGAATTATTGCATTGCTGAGTTAGAATGTTGGTGGATTGTGGCTCGTGATTGCCTTGAATTGTTCACAGATGTCGGATCTTAGCTTTTGTCAGTAAGGTAGTGGCAAACCATATACAACTGTAACTCAAGATCAGTTCTTTTGGATGTACATGCTTGGATGTAGAACTGCAGCTATGATCTATTCTAACTAGGGGTACAATCGGAAAAGATATGGGTGGATATCGCTCATCCTGTATCATATTCCGTATTTTTTTCTCAAAGTTGGACACGGATAGTATCTAATACCAATTTCTTCATCTAGTATTCGCTCCGCGAGCCTTCGGTCAATTGGTCGGACAAAAATTATCCACTTCTTTTGCACCCCCTACACATGCCATTGGGCAGTAGGAGTGCAATCAGAGCGAACACGAAGAGACTAATCACTGAGATGTTGAAGAAAAAACACTCAGTATCCTCTGCCTACTCAGATACAGCAACCCACTTATCTGTTATCTTGTTTCTAAATAAAGTCACAACAGACTTTCTTCGTACTACTTGACATATGAACACATACGGATGGATATCACTCATCTTGTATCCTATTCTGTATTTTTTCCTTGAAGTCGGGCACGGATATTATCGGATACCCATTTCTCTATCTCGTATTCACTCCACGAGCCTTCGATCGGTCGGTTGAGAATTATCTCCTCCATCTGCACCCTAATTCTAACCTTAGCACACTGGGCCTCCCCTCCAGCCCGGTGGTTGACTGTCTAGGCTCACTTCTTTTCCCCAGACCCGAGGTTACTGGATGTGGTTGATGCATGGGGAAAATGCTAGCAGTGGGAGGTATACTCCCCTCTTCTACTCCTCCATCCCTATCTGTCCCTCCCCTATGCTCTATGATGAAAGGCCGATATGCTCTGAGAGCTATTGATGAAGCTATTGTGAAATGTTGAAATGTGATCTTTGTGATGTGGGAAAGGATGATTTATATGGGTCATGTTTATATCCCAGCGAAGGCGGAGAGCAACGAGAGGTAGGGGATGAGGCAGCCGAGGACGTCGCTGAGCGCCAAGTCCGGGAGGTAGCTCCAGTCACGGAACTCCGACGAGGGTGGCGGCATGGCGGCGAAGGAAGGCATGGGGGTCTCAAAGCGCGACGGCTTATCATGCCGCACCTCACCTCGGGCTATCATGCGACCGCCGCATTTCTCAGACAGGGACGTCCTCCATGCCACCGAGAATGTCTGGAGCTGCGCCAGGACGGTGTTGAACACGATGGTGCACGCGAAGATGGGTGCCACCTTGAGGAGCATCTTGGCCTACCGGACCTCTGCCTCCGTGCAGAGCCTCCAGGGGCTCTCTGGCTTCGCCTCGGCGCCTTGCTTCTGCCAGCGTGGACGCCCTGGTGACAGAGGAAAATATTTGTTTTTTCCACGTGGCACGAAACAACCTTCAAAAGGAATACATGACGGTTTTTGCACGGTATTGATATTTGGAGTATGTGTTTTATCAGGTATTACAATTCAGAGATGAACTTTAAGCTAAGGCCAGAGTTTAGAGACCAACAATGTACTTAATCCTTCGTGATAATCAGTAAAAACGGGATTACCGTAACATAGATGGATTGATGATTCGTTCGTGGCGGCTACTACAATTTCTTGGAGATCCAAAAATAGAACGGGATATTCTAGTCAAGCATACTAATAGTATAGTACACATCACTAGCACGATCGAGCTAGCTCAAAAAGAGTACATGGGATTACTAGTCCCCTACACATAAATAATACAAGTGCAAGGCGCGCGCCGCGCGGTGCCGTGCCGGATCGAGCGAGCGCGCGTCGACCGATCGATCAGAAGGTCGGCACGACGCCGTAGCCGAAGTCGAACATGTACGAGGACGGCACGGCGGCCTCCGCCTCCGCCTCGGCCTCCGCATCCTCGGCGTCGTGGTCGGTCCGCTTGGCGAAGCGGCCCTTGACTCGCGGCCGCGTCTCGGCGTACGCCTTCCGGGACGCGTACCGGATGGTCTTCTCGAACCGCCGGTTCTTCCTCTTCTCCCGGTACCTCATCAGCCTCGCCTCCCTCCCCTCCCCCATCACCGCCGCCCTCACCACCGCCCCCTCCCCCCGCTCCGGCACCACCCCCACGTCCACCGACGACACCTGCATACGAAACCAAATTCACATCCAGATCAGTAACATGTACGTAGATGGACTACACATATGCATCAGAAAGGTGTGATCTTGGTCGAACTCTTACGCTGTGGTTCGGAGGAGTCGCCGTGTACGGCATGCAGGCTTGAGGCTTGGGCCGGGTGAATTCGAGCTCGATGCTCCCGCCGCCGCCGCAGATGGCCTCTGGCACCACGCCGACCTCCGACGAGGAGCCCTGCAAAGCAAGACGTTGATCCACGAGTTCCCAAGAAGGCAAGAAATTGATCTCAAGACAAAGGCAAGGAAACTCACGCTGTGCGCGAGGGAGGTGGCCGTGTAGGAGCTGTAGGACGGCTTGGCGCCGAGGCCGCACGTGAAGTCCAGCTCGACGGCTGAGCCTGCGCCGGCGCCGTTGGGGACGACGCTGTCGGCGTGCGGGAAGTGCGCGAACTCGACGTTGAAGTACGGGTGCAGGTCGGAGAACAGGTAGTCCAGCTTCATGTCCTTGGCATCCACGTTAAGGTTCATCTCGTGCTGCTGCTGCTGCTCGGCCGCCGCGGCGGGGTTGGCCTTCTTCTCCTCGGGCTCGGCCTCACCTGTGCCGAACAGCATGGCCTCCGCGGCCGCAGCCGCCGACCCGATGGGCGCGACTGGGATGCGCGCGTGCCGCCGCGCCAGCGGGTTGGCGTCGTGGATGTCCGCGTCGCAGGTGGCGCAGAGCACGGCGGCGTCGGCCTTGCAGGTGACGGCGGCGGGGCCAGCTCGCAGACTTCGCACATCCACACACGCTCGTGGCCCGCCCGCGCGTGCGCCGGGCGCGCGTCGCACGCCGTGCAGAGGTAGGCGCCGCCGCAGGTGCGGCAGTGCACGGCGGCCGGGGACGCCTCGCACGTCCCGCACGGCCGCCCCCCAACTCCCCAGTACTTGTGCAGCTCCATCATATCACTTCCTCCTCCACACAAGGACGCGGCGCCACCACCGCGCGAGCTCACTGCTTGCTTGGCTTATAGCTTGGTGCGGTGGTAACGGCGGCCGTGTGGTGTGCTTGTGGTGGTGGTGGTGGGAGACTGGGAGACTGGGAGCGCGCAGGCGTAGCGTAGTGGAAGGAGGCAGGGACAGGGAAGGGTGGTAGACTGGTAGTAGATGTAGTAGTAGGCGGGGGACGGTAACGTGGCGTGGAGGGACACGTGGTGGGCTGGGAGCCAAGCGATATCGGGGTATAACGCGGAGGGGTGGGTGTGGGCCCGCGAGTCGATTTTGTGCATGTGAGGGGCGGTGGGCCCCGCGCACGAGAGTATGGAGGCACGAAAGAAAGCGAGATATCTCGGATGGGTTGGCTTTTTGGGGGAACGAATCGTTTGTGGGACTAATCCTCACGGTAATGCGTCCACGGCTGGCTTTGGGTTGATTTGCTACAGAAGCATCTCGTGTATGCTCTCCAACTACAGTGGCGGTTTGGGTTTTGTTTCCTTCATCTTCATCTGACGGTCACTTCACTGTGTGATTATCCGAAGGGAGACCAGCAATGGCTCGACACAGCCACGCTGTACTAGACCCCGACTTACAAGCATAGCGCGCAATTCATGAGCCATCTTATTTTGGGATTTTTTTTTATATTTTATTTTGGCCCCCAACACTACATGAATGGCAAAAATGGCTTCCGTGCCGTTTTATTTCGAAATGTAGCCTTCTCGCAAGCACAGGAGCACGGATGGTGACATATGTCTCCTTCCGTGGTCGGGGAGTGGGGAAAGTCTCCTTTTGCGGTCGGGGAGTGCGGAAAGTGACCGACTAGGTGGCCGAGCGTGGGACCAAAGCCACCGGCGCGGGAGGCGGGCTACACGGCCACTTGCAGCGGTGGCGGAACGCGAGAAGTGGCAGGTCACTGAGCTTCCGCGTTCGGGCTGCGCGAAAAGAGTCTGGGCCCACCACCTTCCGCTGTCGCCGCTGGTTCTTGCGTCGGAGAATTGCCGCGCTGACCACCGAGCTTCTACGGCCCCCGAGCGCGGAAATGGACACGTGTCGTGCTGAGAGCATTCTGTGTTCGGAAGAGGATCAAATTTGCAAATACATCGATACGGAAGTCATTTTTACAATTTACGGGCGTCTCGGGCCGAGATAAAAAAAAATCTTATTTTAGCATATCGTTCCGTTCTTTCGTGTGGTTAGTGTCTTATCTAATCCGAGGTCGGGTACATATTCCTATTAGAGAACACTATGAAACTTGTGCGATAGGACTATGTCTGCTAACATGATAGTTTCTCATCGTTTGATTTTTCTTAGAATTGTGCTCCCTCCGTTTTTTAATAAATAACGTCGATCAGCATTGTTTAAGCTTAGAGGACATCAAGTATTGAGAACCAGAGGGAGTATTATGTAAGAGGCATGATGGGTTTCATTGCACACCAGATAGAGTCAAGTGTGTCAGGTAGGTAGGCTCTCTGTGTACTGTAACAGTGTTTCCATATCCATACCACTCCATCGTTTAACGTGAGATGAGTACTATACTAGTTTGCTTTGCGAAGCTCGGAGTAAGAAAACCTCTCCTAAATCATTCGATGCTACATTACTCAATATAGTATCACTCCTACAGCAGATTATTCTTTCAAGTCAAAATATATCATAAATTAGACTTGACACGTGATCTTCAGTGCCTATAACTAAAGATGTTTTGAAAGCAACCACTCTTCTGGGGTCACTAGCTGCAACCTCTATAATTCCTAAAAGCTAGAAAAGACAAGGATTAACTTTTATTGGCCTGACGCCGTGTACAGTACCGTTAGGAGATTAGCAACCCTCTCGTCATAATAATTAGCCGGTGTGGTTCGCTGCCCATCAACATCTCGCCAGCTTTCTCTACCAACTAAACAGATCCTGGGGCCGAGCAAAATGTCGAAACTACCCTCCAATAGTCCAGCCCTAATCAAATGTTAGAAAATTCGGAGTTGCTGTGACAGGATAGATGGGCTCTTTGGTAATTTCCAAGAAAAAACGGCCGACTCGGCAGCGTTAGGTCACAGTCGGCCCCGAGAATCTTGACCTTTAAGGCTGACGTGGACGAGTCGACTCGCGACGCCCCCGGGGCAGATACGTCTTTTCGCGCAGTGCCGGGTGACGAACCGGATGCCGTCATCTCGGAAGGCTGGCGGATCCCGTGCGGACACCGCCCATGTGACCATGTTGCCAGATCAATGGGTCAACGACACAGGACATATCATGGTATGGCGCTTGGCTGTACATGTCTGTGCGTAGTGTATGAGAGATATGAGCTACTCCACTATGAGTATGTACTTAGATCTGCACTATCTTTGTGCCAATTAAATGGGCAGAAAGTAGCCTCGAAAGAGGTCATGTGGTTCCCTATTAGCCGTATGCTTAGATCAAGACTCTTTGGCAGTTCATATTCGATGGAGTTGCTATATTTCAAATGATCTTATTCTTCATAGTCTATTTTTGATCTCCTCAGGAAGTTACGACCTTCAATTTAACTCCACCAAACAGAACCTCTTTCTTTTTTAGGATCTTCGCACGATTGTTGTATATTGAATTGAAATCGACAGCTTGGATCAAACCCCACCAATGATGTTACACGATGATTGTTTGAATAGAATGGTTTTGAAATATTTCTAAAAAAAAAGATGGTTTTGAAATCCAACTTGTCGTAGATATAAGTCTAGACAGTAGATTTATAGGCACCCATGGCCGGCTATGTCGACTTCTGAGAATGCGTGAGGAACGAAGCGTAAGCGAAGCCAAGATCTCGCTTTAGTTATATTGCTCAAGTATCAAACGATGTACAAGTGGCCGCCCCCATGTTACAATGGGGCCTATTTATAGGATAGGAGCAGAGATGAGGTGAAGTTACATAAATAGCTCTAATACTAGGGCAATCCTAGGGGTAGTCTCGTCCTTCTTGGTCAAATGGGGCTATCTACGTTGGGCCCACATGATGATGTCACGCCCGCTAGCTACGAAGGCAAGGCTTGGATTCAGAGCCTAGGTTAGGCTTTGCACTACCGTTGTGCTATCGCGATACCTCAGCGTTGGTCTTCTTATCGACGTGCGTCGGTCCCATGCTGACGTAGTCACAACCGTCACACTTCGCTGCTAGTCCTTCGTTGACGTTTGGTTGATGCAACGCGGATGATAGCGCGGGGACCCTCCCCCAACAGTAGCCCCTCGTCGTTCCAAGCGGTCGTTACGTGTCCGCCTAGGCCGATGCACCGATCTCTGGGGGGTCGGTGCACCTCTCGAGTTGGCGGCCCAGGCATTCCTGCAGAGCGAATGACAAGAGTACAACCAGCTTTCCTGTTTGTAGTCTTACATTAGTCTCCTTCCTTCGCCTTCTCTCCCCCCTTCTGTACATGTTACCGACCGCTCAGGGATACTCTTGGGGTCGGACTCAGATCGTATATGCGTCTGTAGGGGACCTGGCAGCCTAGCGCGGCTTGCTCATGGAGTGATTGGCCGCGATCTTTCAGGCTCTTGCCTCCCCCCACTTGGGGGCATGGACTGTGCCCACAGTGGACCATGTGAGCCCCTCGCACAGGCCTATAAGAGACATTGTCCTGGCCCTGCCTGAGTCCTCCTCACCTAGCCTGTTTTTTTTTCTTTCCGCGGCTCCATCATTGGACACGCGTCACGCGTCTAGGTCACGGGTTCCTTGTCGTCCCCTTTCTTCTGCCTCCCTCAGATCCAGAATTCGCATCCATCTTCCCCTCAGTCCTCCCAACCATGGTCATCACAAATGGGGGCCTCGAGCCTGGTGCTCTCTATCATGCCATCCTTATGACCGCCGATAGGAGAGGCTAGTGCTCGGCTGCCCGGCGACTCCCCTTCTGTCATCATCGCCGAGAGAGGTAGGGGAGCATGGGCCTAGTGCTCTCTGTCATGCCACCTTCACAGCCGTCGACTAGAGTGTCCAACGCTAGGCCGCTCTTTGGCTCCACCTTCCGCCGTCGACTCCGAGGGGTGCTCAAGGGAGGAGAGAGATATGTAGAGGTAGACAGCACAATGGAGACAAAATCATCATCCCGAGTGCCCTTCTCCTCTAATCGTCTTCCTTGCCACTGCTCTTTCCTCCTTCTTGAGCTGTGTTTCTCTGCCCTGCATGAGAGACGCTGAGCCGCACCGCGGACCGATCGTTGTGTGAGCCCACGCCACATCACAACTGGTTCCCAGCACTCAGACATCCGCGACGCACTATCGTCCTCGGCCTCCAACACAGCCCTAGGGACTACTCTGCCTCGGCCTCCAACACAACCCTAGGGCCTACTCTGCCTTGGTCTCCGGCACTGCTTGAAAGTGTGGGGGACTTCGGGCGAGCTCGCCACGATGGCTGTGTGGTAGATTCGACAGTGAGGTCATCTCCCCTTACATGGCTCGCCATCGACTTCGTCAGCCCCTCGTCTACAGGTGCTCGCCATGGGGCCGTGTGGAGGTGTTAGCCGCTCAACCTCAGTGCCAAGGGAGCTGGAGTTCGACGGATCTAGCGGTAGTGGCTTCGTCGTCTACGCCAAGCCCTCCTCTGACGCTTGGACCTCGTCGACAACCACACCCTCTACATGGCCCCACCAGATTGGATCTACCTTGGCCTACGGTGGCACATGCGTGTAGCGGCTTCGGGTTGGACAGCCACAAGAGCTAAGCGGCCAGATCTGTCAGTGGGGGTAGGTCCTATCTCCTAGCTTACCCGATTTTGGTCAGGGTGCGTGCACTAGTTCGCGCCGCCAATGACTTCATCCACGACGAGGTGTTGGTACTCATTTTATGGGTGCTTTATGTCTTAAATTCTTGGTAAATTTATAAGAAATTATGAAAATTATGGATTATTATCGCTAACTCTAACCTGGAATCGAAGATTGTATTTTTGAAATATTCTTTGCAGAAATCATCGAAAATCAGTGGAAAATACACAAAAGATACAAATAGGCCATTATGGGCCATGCACCAGAGCCACTGGGTCGCAGGTCAGCTTTGAGCTGGCTGGTACAAGGGCCCAGCAGGGTACCGCCCCCCCCTCCGAAGATTGCCAACTTAGGCGCCAAGATTCCAGACTCTCTAATTTTTAGAAACATCCACTATGTCTGAACTGGAAAAATGGAAGGACTCGAATAAGGATCGAATTCCATACGCACATAGAAGCTTCTGGGGAGCCGATGGCACACCGACCCAGAAGTTTGAGTCCGTGCACCGGCCGGCTCAACCCCTGAGCCGTGCAGTGCACGGCATGCGTCGAGCGGCGCATAGGGATCCTCAGCTGCCTATAAAAGGGGATCCCCTCCTTTGAAATCCGTTCTTCTAGTTGATAGGCTAGATTAGAATAGTTCTTTAGCGGCGAAACCCTACGGCAGGTTCCAAAGCTCTACTTCAACTTCTGTAAGATGTAATGGTGTAATCTCAAGTAGTTGTGATCTTTCATGTTCTAGTTGTTTCAATCTATCTTAGTTGCTTCTTTTGCTTATATTTTTACGGTTGTCTGTTTGTGCAATGTTTTACTTCTAATCTATTTTGGTCGGTAGATCATTTTAGCTAGTCGTTAAAATCGTGGTGATTAGATCGATCTAGTGGATCCTTGCATATTGGTTTACGAGCTTGTTTGTAGTTAGCGCATATGTTAGAAAGATCCGTACATTCGGGGGTTAGAGCTGTGCATAGTGGTGACAGCACTAGGGCATAGATAATAACGTACTGTCGATGGCTAACCTATGTTTGGCATCTCTCTCAGAGCTTGTTTATGCCGTAAGATAGGGATGACGGGTGTGATCATGTACCATGGTTGTGGCCTCTGATCAAGGTGTGAATGGCCGGCGAAGGGCACTACAATCCCTGGTGAAACATCTATCGCAGTGACTATAGAATACTAGTAGATAGATTAAATTAGTTTTTTTGTAGATGAACAACTGTTATGTGGACCTAGAACATTTATCGTCAACGTTGTGCCTAAGGATTTACGAAAGGACCATCATTTTATGCTATGATGTCATGAAGGTTTAGATGTGCCATTAGAAAACCCTAAGGTAGATAGTGGATGGTTCCCTGTGAATTTGATAACTCTGGAATACTCCGGGTGAAATGCTACAATCGACCCGTACGCCAAAGACGTCCTCGTGAAGATCAAAGACTTCTTCTTCCCTATGGACTCCGTGGTTTTGGAGATGGATGAAGACAACAAAACCACATTGATCCTTGGAAGGCCTTTCCTCAGTACAACTAATGCCAACATTGATGTGGGAAAATGTCAGATCAGGTTTGATATCAATGGTGAGATAGAGATGTTTCAGTTTCGTCCCTGAGCAGAAGTTTGCAAGAAGATCACAGTAACATCGGGAGCAACTCAACCTTACGTGTCTCCCAATCATCGAAGAATACAAGAAGTATGGTGCAAGAAGAGTGAACTAGCTGTAAAGACCTGCACGACATCCCCAGGGCTTGACAATGCACAACTCTTCGGGGAAAAGAAAGAAAAGGTTGTAGAACTAGTACCAGTTCTGTACAAGGGTTCTAGCCAGAACAAGAGGATGCAATGCAGAAAGAAGCAAGCTGCAGAGACACCCTTGGTACCTCCAGCCAAGGGTCCTGGCAAGTCTACATAAAGGTACATGAGGAAAGTCAAGTTTTTATACTATAAATAGAGTGTTTTCGGGAGGCAACGCGCCGTTCTTGCATTTAAGTCATATTGTGCTGGCTAGGAGGGCAACCTAACATTTTTATTTTTATTTTAGTGTGGAGCTTACCAGGAGGGCAGCCTGATTCTTAGTTGCATTTGCATTTAATCGCTAGCCGAGAGGGCAACCCGGTGTTGAGAGAAAATAAAAAGAAAATTTCCCAAATTAGTGTGCATGTCCCCCTCCTGTCGCTAGAAGCCCAGCGCCGACCGGTGCCTTTGCTACACTGATTGATGCACCAAGTCCTGCATGCCCCTACCCACCTACACACACCACGCCCCTTCTCTCATTTGCTTCCTGCCTATCACCTCCACCACTCCTTCTTTCTCCTCCACCCATTCCCTGCCCACCCACACCACCCCTAACCCCTATCCTAGCCTGCCACCCAAGTGCGCCGAGGGGCGCACCCACTAAGCTGAGTGGCGCTCGGCCGAGCTACCTCCCCTCTCCCTCTATTTATTCCACCCCACCCCTTCCTCTCTTCCTTGCCTATTTCTCACTCTTTGTATGCACGTACACTAGTTTGTAGCTAGTTTAATTAGAGATTTCGGGGTTTTTAGTTCCAATAATTTTTATGTACCAGTTGCACTATTTTGTACATCCATTTCGAACTTAGAAGGAACAATGACGTGCCTCTAATAACTAACTTAGAGGTATATGCATTATTAATCTATCTAGGACAGCAGTTATCATGTCTATACTTGAGTGTTATCGTTACCTCTATCTATTGTAGTAATCCAATATTTGGTTTATTTACTTGAGATATGATGATATGTTGCTATTGTTGTTAGTATTGTAAGTATTATGCATTACTTTTTTACTTTGCAAGAAAGTGTTTCATATCTTGGCATGTCATAACACCGTTATTAGGCCACCAGTGGTGTGACAACCCACACATGCCACTACCTTGGGTAGCATGTTAGTCTATGGCCCATACGTGATAAAGTATAACTATACCAAATGTGTACACATTAGAGTATCGTAGAGAAACAATAGAAGTAGTATCATAGTTATCTTACAACTAGAACATAGTCTTAAACATAAGGTTTTAGAATACATGACATCAAACATCAAGTTCATGTCTATACTCGCCATGCAGGGCAGACAAAAGTTACTTCCACTACACGACTCTCAAGCTTCATCTTTGACATTGAAGGTGGAACCATCGATGTCTTTATCCCCTCGAGTCTCTTCCATCTGCCACTGTGGATCACCTCCGTCTTGCTCCTCGGTAACGAGACTCTTAAGGTCGAACACTCCAAAGTCTAACAAATATAATTATAATATAGGGATGAGTACGAAAGGTACTCAATAAGTTCAATCATAGCAAGCCAACAATTTTATTGTCTAAACACTGGTTGTCAAATTGATCAAGTTTTAATTATGAATTCTCTATTGTTCATGAGACTCCACAGGCAGAACTCTGGTAGTTCCATTTCCTACCATGACGCGGTTTCTATCTAAAACCAGGGAGTGATAGTCACACTTTTACTATGCACAGGTGCGCTACTTTACCCACAAACGTCTCTGTCTTTACTGCTAACCAGATATACACACTTGTTTTAGTTTGTGGCCAAGACCAAGAGTTCACAATGCCTTTCCAATATTCCATCAGAGTATATCTCTGGCAAAAAGCCGCAACTTCCACCATCTAACTTCCGAAGAAGCAACAAATGGTCCTTAAACCTAACTTCCAAAGAAGCACCAGATGGTCCTTAATACCACCTAGAGATACATTCTTCAGAACAATTACTTGGCAAAGTCCAGATAACCATGTATGTGGTCAACGCGATTGAACAACGCTCGAATGTCTTCTAACAGTTGTTACTTAAGTCCTTATATGATAATCCCATATGTAGTGGAATCACAATATTTCCATAAACACATCCAGTAATTCCAGCTACCAACCATACTAGCGATCATCTAATAACCAAATCCAAATATCATGTTGATTCAGGAATTTATAAATTAAATTTGACATGCAGGTGATAACATAGAATAGATTGCAAGTAATTAGTACTGAAATTAAGTCCAAATCAGTATGATCAAAGATGTCGAACTTGCCTAATAAACAAGGAAAATTGGAGTCTTGAGGCTTAGGTTCGATAAGAACTTTGCCTGATGCTCTAACAGATATATATATATATATATATATATATATATATATATATATATATATATATATATATATATATATATATATATATATAGACACACACACAATCTAGCATGTCACCGTTCTAGGTAATAGAGAGAATGATGTTGTACTATGGTTGTATCATAAGAATTAAAAGTAGAGATCCTATACATGCTAGTTATTCTCAGATGACAGATAATGGATTCTATCTAGAACACATGAGCAAAACTGATCAGAACATGATACTATCTAAGATCTATAGCAATAGCTCGATGATGATAATTAAATCTGAGAGCAACCTACCTTGATTTCACTGAGAAAATGAGATACTAATTGTTGATTGTTGCTTAAGATGAAATGAATTGCTGGCTCTGATGCTTGAATAAATGCTAGGTTTACTCTCGCTTTAATCTCCTACCCTTTTCACCCTTCCCTTCTCCATGGCAGAACATGTAAGGCATTAGCCATGAATCAAGAAATAAGAAAGAATTGAGAAGGAGAGGGATAAGCTTGCCCCCTTTTGGCTGAGCAAATGCTCTATCCTAGCCGGCCAGGTGCTCTTTATGTTGGCATGCAATGCTTCTCTCCTAAGGAAATTTATAAATTTTCTGTTTAACTTCGTGAAAGGAAAATTTTGGTTTGATTGAAATAGTAAAAATACTTCCCATGGCATTTTGGTAAAACTTGGATGATCAAAGGGTAGCTTTGGTAGTTCATTGGAGCTCTCCAAGGCTGATTTCAAAATATTTAATTTTGAAACCATTTTTTTTTCATGGAGGCCCATTCTGAAACCAGTGACCATTTTGTAAAATGTCCAAAGCAAAAGGGCCTTTTTGAAAAGTGGCCGAATGCTGGTCATTTCTATAAAACATACTTTATGAAATTGTTTTTGAAATCAAACCAAATTATTTTTTTCCTATTTGCTTGGAATGCTCTTTTTGCTAAAATTGTGCCATGCCGAGGTGCATCTGTTGTCACACCGACACTTGAGGCTAAGGTGTGTCGACAATGCACGAAGCCAAGGTGCAGTCAGGGTTGTGAAGATGCCCTCAGGGTTGCGTTAACGTTCGAGGTTGAGACGTGTCAACGACGCGCGAAGCCGAGGTGCGCTTGGGGTTGTCGAGATGCGCCTGGGGCTGTATCGACGTTTGAAGCTGAGACACATCAATGACACGTGAAGTTGAGGTGTGCCTAGCGTCATTGTTGCGATGCGCCAGGGCCGCATCAACACTTAAGGTTAATGCGTGCCAACGACACGCAAAGCCTAGGTGCGCCCGACGTTGCGTCGGCGTTCAAGGCTGAGGCGTGTCAACGATGCGAGAATCTGAGGTGCACCCAGATTCGTCGAGATGCGCCGGGGTCGCGTCGATGCTTGAGGCCAAGACGCTGGAGGATGAGGCATGTCGATGTCAACATTTGAGGATGAAATGTGCCGATGACTCACGAATCGGAGGTGCACCGATGTGCGAGGTCGCGATGTGCCGACGATGCAGAAGCCCCTAGCATTCGAGACCAACTGGCAGAGTCATAATAAAAGACGTAAGAACCGTTGTAGTGGAGAGTATAAACCGCATATAAGAGGGTAGATGTTTCGATGGTGCGTGAGGCTAAGGCATGCCTTGGGCCACGTCGACGCTTGTGGGGGAGATGTGCTGACAACACATGAAGGATGTGTTGATGTGCAAGGTCGAGATGCGTCGATGATGTAGGAGCCCCTAGCGTGGCCCTCCCTAAGCACGCTGACTATGTCCTTGTCTTCCTCTTAGGCGGCATGACTTCTCACCCTATCCCTATGGACCGCGCCGACTGTTGTAGATACGAATCTAGACAGTAGATTTGTAGGCACCCCCAGTCGGCTATGTCGACATCTGGGAATGCGTAAGGGGAACAAAACGTAAGCGAAGCCAAGATCTCACTTCAGTTGTATTTACCAAGTATGACGTGATGTACAAGTGGCCTCCCCCATATTACAATAGGGCCTATTTATATAATAGGAGGGGAGAGGAGGTGAGGTTACATAAATAGCCCTAGTCCTGGGGCAACCTTAGGGGTAGTCTCGTCCTTCTTGGTCAGATGGGACAACCCGCGTCGGGACCACATGATGACATCACACCCGCTAGCTACGAAGGCGAGGCTTGGATTCGAAACCTAGGTTAGGCTTCGTGCTACCATTGCTTTATCGCGGCGCCCCGGCGTTGGTCTTCTTATCGACGTGCTTCGGTCCCATGTTGGCGCAGTCACGGCCGTCACACTTCATTACTAGTCCTTCATTGACGTTTGGTTGATGCGACACAGACGATAACTCCGGGAGCGCGGGACCCTCCCCCAACATAACTTTAGTCCAAATGATATTTGTCCAACCAAATTTGGTGGATGCACATGCACTATTTAGGATTGCAGCATGTGGTGCTGGTTCATCTAGCTGCGTAAGCTGGCATGTAACTTTATGTCCAGGACACGTTCAAAGCAATGGTACCTTTTCTAAAACCTTAGAAATTAATTACCTCTTAACCTTACGAGAAATCACTTACGTTTGTTTATTTGAGAAACCATTTATGTGCCAATTTTATTCAGAAGAATTCATATTAAGACATATATCGGTACATATCAAATTAAAATGGCCCAAATAGACCCTGAATTAGTACTAGCTCTGCCACATGTCACTGTAAGTCTGTAAGCATGGTAACAATGGATCCGGGTCTTAAGGTACTGTAGAAACAATACTACGGGTCTGCTACTACAATACTACACAGTAATACCCAAGAACTGATGCTGATTTTACGAGCGTAGGAAATGTTATAGCGATTCTACTATTTATTTATACTGTAGCATGATACAGTATTGGACCGTATAGATGAGCTTTAATACGCGTGTACTGTGCACCCCTGCAATCCGCATCCGGTAATAATAAGATGGTGGTGTACATTTGGGTGCCTCAAGGTGGTACATTTCCCTTCCGTGCGCACCGGATTTGGGTGGTGGGGCCGGGGAAACACCAAGTCGACGGAAAGATGATTGGTTTTCCGCCACATCTTGGTGGGGGGCCCACCTTCCCGTGTTGTTAAGCTGTAATTTACGACAGTTCACGATCGGAATTTTCCAGACGCTCTGGTTGCGACTTGGGCAATCGATGGCTTCTCATTACACGAAATCTTGGTTTTCGTCGTGAAAAATGTTTACAAGTGGATATGCCACCCCACCACACACTCTCCAAGCATATGATTAATTAGGCAAATCCCATGTAATAATAGTTGCCAGTACCGACGCGTCGAGTGATTTCAGATCATATAACCTGGTGATACGCGTATATCCCGCCTCTATCAGCTAGTCGTACGCCACATGAAAAAGAACCAAATCTAAATCTGAAATGCTTAATTAACCAAGCAGCTTCAGCTCCAGCTCCAGCTTAGCCCGGGTTCCATGGCCGTCCGGCCAAACAACAGCTACAAGTCGCCATCTGTCGTCGTGTGGCGTGAACAGTGAGTACAGCCGGGCACATCGAGCGCGTGGCGTGATTAACGTTTGGCTTGAAATCATGCGAGCTTAGCGATCGGGCAGCTCCGCGCGTTGAAACTTGAAAGCGTTCCTTGTCTCACTTATTGGCTTATTGCGACGCTAAGCATGCGCTTGTGTCATGCCGTGATCTGAACAGAACTGACCTGCGAGGCTGCGACAGCCAAGCAACTAACCCATATGAAACAGTTGCGCTGTTGGACACCAACTCACGGAGTCACGGGTTAACATCCGTCCATACCTGCGAGGCATGATGCAGCGGACTAGATTCCGTAGTGCGGCTAGGACTCTGCTAAGCGGTAACACGGTGTATAGAGTGCTACACCTGCCCAGTGCTAGGGTGTCAACGGATCGAATATGAATAGAATGGTGGTCTTTTCATATTTGTATTCGTATTTTTTAAACGAATGCGAATTCGAATATGATCGAATATAAATACGAATCGAATACCTAATCAATTCAGTTGGATTCGAATATCCTACGACATAATGAAGTTTAACGAGTTAGCACCGGTTTTATAGTAATATTTATGCCCCTTTTCTATAGTTTATCATGTAATCGTTTGGGTGCCATTTTACCAGTAACCCTAACCAATTTTTAGAGATATTGCAAATAAATTGGTTATAAACTTGTCGAATTTGGCTAAAAAAGAACATGCAAAAAACTTTATTGGGGACGTGCCAATAAAAAAATTCAAATGTCAAATTAGAGTACACTATGACGACAGCCTCATCGAGACGATCAAAATACATATATAATATGCCCAATTTGGAGGTCAGATGCAAAATATACGTAATAACTAGCTGCTATTATTGCGCCAAATTCGGATATTATTTGCATTCGTATTCGATTCGACACCTATTTTACATACAATATTCGTATTCATATTCGATAAAAAAAAACCCGTATACTATTTAAATTCATATTCGTTTTGCAATACGAATGCATTTTTATTTACCACGTTCGCTACCATCCAAATACGGATGCTAGATAAAACGGATAATCCGAATCCGTTTAACACCCTGTGCAGCGTAGCACCGCAACAACAAACTGACTTACAGTCAGGAATGGAGCCAGAAAAATATAATGAGAGACCAGTTAGTAACATTTTTGTATTGAATAAGGTTAAATAGCACTTTGCTGCTATTTTTATCTAAGGTATTTATGTGTGTACAAGAATTGTATAAAGCATGAGTGGGGCCAGGCTACACTTAACCCCTGTGTCCGTCCTGCTAACAGTGCATGCATACAGTGGTATATGCTAGACTCAAGAACAGGGACCAGCAAGTTACGTACACCTGTGGATCTCCGAGGTTACCGAGATTTCTCTCCTGCTTAGCCACGATCGTTCACATCGGCATCAAAGCCGCTTTATCTGGTGTACAGAGCACTCACTTTTGCTTGCTCTCCAAAGTGAACAAGGGCAAAGTTGTATCATGTTCATGCATCGAAAGAAGGACATGTATGCATCGAAAGAAGGACGAGCGTTCTGGAACACGGTTTTACCACGTATGCACGTGGTTGGATGTATTATCTTAGCCGTTGAAGTGTTCTAAGATCTGTGTCTCCAACTCGCTATTTTGCGAAACCCACTTTCTTTCTCTTTTTGCCCTCTCCTCCTGCGCCTCTCTCATCTCCTATATGGGGTGCTTAATCTTCATGGAATAGGATCGTCGTAGATTGGATTCATGCAACCTGACGAATAATGGTGCTAGTCACTATCTCGATTACAGCAACATGTAATACTTAAATTTGTCCAACCACACGCTTCGATTCTCATCTAATCGACCACACGATTGTGTTTCATACGTAAGGAGAAGAACAAACGTATAGTTCTCTAGCAAAATTAGATTGATATTCATGGTTTGACGACATAGTCTCGAACACATAACAAATAGAGAAAATTGGACTATAGGTCCTTGAATTTGCGTTGAAGCGAAGTTCATCGGATACGATGCCGACGACTTCGTCCCCTCCAAGTCCGGTGGACTCGTCGCTGCCCTATTTCGGCTGTATTCATCGTCCCCGTCACCTCACGCCAACAAAAACAGATTTTTGGAGCCTAGGAACGCACTGTGCTCACGTCTTCGCCGGAGCTCCACCATCGCAGCTTGTCGCCACCCTTGCACTTGCCTCCTCTAAGTAGGTCGTGAGAGAGAGAAGTATATTCCTAGTGCCAAAGCAGAAACTACTCATCCTACATGAAGTCCATTTGGCCGTTTGCTAACAGAAAATGCTGAACTGGCGAATCACCGTGACAGAGAGAGAGAGGAAAGTACGGTGCCCCTGCTCTGGCACTCGAAATGTACTTCTCTCTCTCACGGCCGACTTAGAGGAGGCGAGGGCGAGAACGACGGCAAGCTGCGACGGTGGAGCTCCAGTGAAGACATGAGCACGGTACGTTCCCAGGCCCAAAGAATCCATTTTTGTCGGCGTGAGGTGAACTCGAAGAGGACAAAGTCGTCGGCATCACATCTGACGATTTTCAAAACATAAGTTCAGGGAGCTAAGTGACACAACATCGCAAGTTCAATAGGCTGAGAAAGTAAAATACAAGTTCAATAGGCTGAGAAAGTAAAATACAAGTTTAGAGAGCTAAGTGGCACAACATCGTAAATTCAGAGGGCTACAAAAGTAAAATACAAGTTCAAAAAGCTAAATGACACAACCTCGTAAATTCAGAGACCTACAGTGCAACTTTCTCCAACAAATAAATAGACCTTAAGGACCGAACAGGACTAGGTGCCAACCCTACTCGGTTCCACCCAGAACCACGCACACCTCAACTAAGTTGGTTCTGACTCCACCAAAGAAACATACAAACCAATCATAACGTCAGGCGACAATAGATTGGTTTAATAGATATCTCTCAAAAACCATAACGGTTTTCTCGAGGAACTCCAGAAAACCATATCCTTTCCCTCTTGAGTTCGTCCTCACACCAATATGTTCCTTGTAGCTTTGTGCATGCACACCATATTGCCTTCCATGTTGGTGTATCATTGCATATCCTCCTGCCTCACGCAATTTCTTCTTTTCTTCCTTTCCTTCATGCGGTAGCATCTCTCCATGTTTTCCTTCAGGTAGCATCAAACAAAGATCTTGTACAATACTTCTTTCTTCATTGCTTTCGGACAATCATGCCTACACACGCACATAGTAGTGCTATTCAGCGCGAGGGTTGCTGCCTGGTCCGCGCTACGTGCGGCCAGGCAGCCCACGCTTCTCTCGCATTGTGCCCGCACCCACTTCTCCCGCTCGAGATCGGCAATAAAACACGCGCGCGCGTGTTACAATCAACGGTAAAAGTCTCAGTGTCGCCCAATATGATAGTAAAACCCGATATCAAAGTGAATAACGGTGAAATCGATAGTAAAACAAAGATCGTACGTCACCTAACTCAAAAGTAAAGGACTGTTACTACCGGAATCGACGGTAAAACCAAAGAATCACTGGTACGCCGCGGGTTGGACTGTAGTTGATAGTAAACCTACTCGGGGGAGCACTGGTACGGTTGTAACAAACCTAGTGGTAGACTCACGTGTACCCAGCTAATTTTGCTGCCGACTCACTTATTATTTACTATCCTCTCATCCGTTTACTGTGTTCAACAAGGTATACCGTTTTTTCCATCTGAATTACTGTAAGTGCATGAATTTTTACTGTCTTGGATGTGTATCTAATTACTCAACCTACTGGTTGGTTTTACTTCACACCAAAATGAGTTTTACTGTGACACAAACTTATCGATATGACCACACGATCCCCGTTCATTCGGACAAAAAAATGCTCCCGCATGTCCTTCCATGGCGCAAAGCAATAAAAAAAAGTGAGCGATCCCATGCATCCCACAAAACACAATCCCCACGTAACCGATCATAAAGATATGCCCCCACCTCCCCCTCCCCACGTTCGCCCAGTCATTATCGCTTCTCCCCACCCTGCCACCCCCCCGAGCGATCCCTTCCGATGACAATGACTACTGGATGTCCACCCCATGGGCGCGGAGGAACCCAGCTCAGCGGTGCTCATTCTCCGTCGCCAGTGTCGGTCAGATCTTCCTCCAACGCATGCAGATTCCCCCTGACATTTACTGCCATGCTCGGCGGAACGACGGATGAACCAGGTTTCTCTACGTAGATGGCTACACCACCGGTAAACATTGTACCGCTGGTTGTAAGCCCTCCCAGACAACCGGGATCCTCTCCTCCACATCTCAATCCTCACGCCACCCCCCTCCCACTGTTTCTCCGAGCGAGATGAGGACACCCGACGCTGATCGGACGTACACCCACGTATGTGTGTTTTACTGGTGTTTACCTACCATTTTTACTGCCAGTATGTCATCCATTTACTATGTTCGCACTCTTCGATATTAATTGTCTCATCTAGAGTCATTTACTTATTTTCTGTTGTATATTACTGTGTTTGCTGTGTTTTGCTGATGTCAGAATGAGGATGTCCCCGACCATATGGTGCCCCAGGTCTACATGAAGTTCGATAATGAATGTGTTGCTTACCAGTTTTGGCATCAGAAAAAGCAGGAGCAGGAAAACGATCAATGAGTTTTGCTGCACTCTAGAGGGTAAACATGACTTCTACATGCCAGAGAAGAAGTATGAACATAGCATCAAGACCTCTAAGAGGATTGGGTGCAGGATGTTCGTGAATCTGCATAAGAGCCCGAAAGATGGCTCAATATGCATCAAGCGAGTTGTGTTGGAGCACAACCATCCACTAGCTAGGACGCTGTCCTTCGTCGCGTTTTATGCAATCGCACAAGAACTATGATCCCTCGTTGATGGAGCTCATCGACACCATGCAAGACGGCAAGGTCCCTCACAACGCTATGATGAACGTTTTGTCGGAGATACACGGGGGATAGCAAAGCATACCATTCACCACACGTGACCTAGAAAATAGGTTTTTATTGTGTTCCATCATAGTCTTTACTTGTGTGATCGTGATGAATTATCGCCCTTTCCTTATTCGCGTTATTACTGCTGCGACCGTTTTGACTTACTGTTTTCCTCGTATTCTCATTTTTTTACTGCCATGTTGTGTGTGTTTACTGTTAGTTATCATCCATTATACTGACTAAACCCAGGAAGGCTGCGAATACACGCGCTGATCACACCGACGATGTGTACAAGCTGATGGCTTTCTTCAAGGAGTGTCGTTCGCATAACGATAAGTTCTACTACGACATATAGGTGGATGATGACAGTGTTGTGAAAAACTTCTTCTAGAGCCATGCGAGCTGCCGCGTGGAATACACTAACTTCGGAGATGTCGTCATGTTCGACACAACCTACAGAACGAACCGGTACGAGATGCCTCCGTCTATGTTTCTTAGCTCCAACCACCATTTGCAAAACACCATGTTCGGGATCAAGCTGCTCCGTGATGAGAAGGCAACATCCTTTGAGTGGTTGTTTAGGACGTTCCAAACTTCTATGGATGGCAAAGACCCTATTTGCATACTAACCAGTGATTCTCATACCATTCAAATGTAATTACTGCATATGTCGATCATGTTTACTGGCTATCGCACGTGTGCTTTACTGTGTTCTCTGTATCTGGTCCGGAGTGTATTGTCAATGATGGTAAAAAAAATATTGTGTCTCTGCCCGAGTTTTACTACCTAATGTGTCTTGTTATACTGCAGTCGGGACGACCATGGCAAATGCCATCCGTCGTCTTCCCCACATGCAAAGACCGATCAGATTGGTATGTGTCAAGAAGTACAAGCGTAACTGAACAAACTATACGCAGAGCACGATGGGATGAAGGAGCGTTCGGTTTCCGTCATAAACCATCCGCTTACTCCTAGAGAGTTCAAGAATGCGTGGGAGAATCTGGTGAGAGAGTACCACCTCGAATAGAGCCAGGCCATTGCTAGCCTCTATGACCTTTGCAAAAGATGGATCTTCATATACTGCAAGGCCGTGTACTATGATAGGATGACATCCACGTAGAGAAGCGAGAGTATGAACAAGATGGTAAAGCAGAACTTCGTGGATAATATGACTTCGCACCAAACAATTCGCATGGAAGATGCACCGTGTGCTGTAGAAGAGGAAGCACTCCGAGGCTCAATAAACGCACTGTTCCATGGTACGTGGATAAAAAAGATTTTACTGTGACTTACATACGCATTTACTTTAATTTTTTTCCATGATTTACTGTTAGCTGTCTTATTTTACTGCGTCTCTCGGCCCTCTTTATTTTTTACTGTAATCCATGTATGTCATTACT
This sequence comes from Phyllostachys edulis, assembly GCA_036346405.1. Taxonomy (NCBI): domain Eukaryota; kingdom Viridiplantae; phylum Streptophyta; class Magnoliopsida; order Poales; family Poaceae; genus Phyllostachys; species Phyllostachys edulis. The sequence continues at coordinate 45,643,106 of CM070555.1, forward strand.
TCTTGACTTTTATGTACCTCCTTCATGACATATACCGTCTTGTGTGTTATCAGAGCCAACTGGTGAGAGCCACTCTGTTCCCGTTCGAGGAGTAGTTGAGCAAGGTGTACACGCCTGCGGTGTTCAAAGAATACAAGGAGACCTACTTCTCCAGTACAGCCTTCCGCATAAGGGCGGACACAACCCGAGATGGCCTATTTCTTGTGTCTCACAGGAAATAGTCTACGACGTTCGCGTGGTCGCAACACGATTTCAAAGTGGTGGCTGAAGAGGAAACGGGTACATACAACTGTGAATGCAAACGCTGGGAGCACATGGTTACTATTATTGTCTACTGGCTAGTAGTTAATGTTCCATCTATTATACTTTTACTGTTATCTCCTATAATGATTTTTTCTGTCATCGATAGCATATTTTATTGTTAATCCATCTTTGGTTTATCGTCACATATGGTTGTTCTGTGCGCACCTGGTGTGGGTTTTCACCCACTTGCAGGCTGAGAGTCTCCCTAGCCGCTACGTGCTCCGTAGGTATATTAGGAATGCTAGGGTGGATGTGTCATACGATAGACATGACCTCATGCAGGTCGAACCCGATGGAACGACTGAGATGTATCAGCACACCACCTTACTGACGGAAGCTATGGGCGTGGTGAGGTCAGGGTGCAGATCGAGTCTTGCATATGATAGAGCCATGGAGGTCCTCAAGGCGCTTCACATGCATCTTGGTATTGTACCCAACGACATTGGCCCGGTGGCCAACGATACGATCAACCCATCAGCGTCTCCTCTGTCACAGACCAAAGGTTGCAAATGAGCCGATGAAAAACCAGAGCAAAGTTCTACACTGATGGGGAAGAACATGACGAGGGCGTGCAGGATATGCGGCCTGAAAGCCAATCACAATAGTGCTACCTACCGAACCCTACCCCAAAACAGAGAACGAGGGGGCAGGAGTGGCAGTGGTAGAGGGAGGGGGAGAGGGAGGAAGGGTGAGGAAGAGGAAGGTTCGGTATACACTGCTAGCTGATTCACAGGGACGGAACAGAAGATGACGACGCTGATGACTGTCTTCCCGCAGGGTCGGATGACAGCGATACATGTTGAATAGCTGTGTTCTTTACTTACATTTCAATAAACCGTTTAATGCATTGCCGTATGTGTGTTACTGTGGTGCGTCTGCTAACTAGAACACAGAACTCGCTATTCGGCTCACCTTGAAAATTCAATGTATATTCAAACTCCCTTACTGCAAAATATCACGTGGTATTACTGTTTTTTTGTTTTTACTGTGTTGACCATAATCTATTACTGTCTTCTGTATATTGGTTACTGCTTTTTTTTACTAAAAGAACGCAACGATTAATTGGTCGTCTTCGTTCTACTGACATGTGGTGGCTGTTTTATTGTACGATGCTAATAACATTACTAACGTATATTTTAAATATTGAATTACTACATGTGTAAAAAAAGGACTTTACTTTTAAACCGTACACACTGCCGCTCTGTCTCCCTGATGCGTCTTTTCGTCTCCCCCCCCCCACAGATGACTTATAAATATAATGTATCGTCAGCTTGCGAAGCGTTGCATACGTGAGACGCCCCAAAAAAGCCTTCCCCCACAGTAAAAATCGAAAAAAAAAGCATAGCACAAGCAACAAAAGAATAAAAAATGACTCCAAGCTCTTCTTCCGCTCCACTGCAAACTATAGTTCTAGTCTACCTAGCACTCATATACGATCAGCTGTCTTGGCGGACCTTGATCGAGGCTACAGACCATGATTTATGTCTACAACCTCCTCCATGCTCCACCACCGTGTCTACCAAAGAGGGTGGCTGCAATCATCCGCGCTCCTACATGGATCGAGTCAAAGCATCCATCCAAAGGATCAAAGACTACATCAGCCAGCAAAATGAAAAGATTGACGACGCCGAGACCGTGGAAGAGGCGAACGTCCTCATCTGGACAATCGTCGACAGAGTTCCTTTGCTCAATCAGTGCCAAGCTCAACTCGCCATCGCGAAGGAGCAGGTAGAGGCATATATCCACGTATTCCCTGATCCAGCCCCCGGCGAACTCCACGAGCGGGTTTACGAACGACTAAAGGCTACGATAGGGTCATGTCTTAGCCACTAGGGCCTCCTTTGTTTTCCCTTTCTTCCCTTCTTTTGCTATTATCGGGCAAATGTAAACAAGAAGAAAAATACGACCAGTCACGCTATTTTGGCCGAATAATATTTAAGAATTTTTATCTCATGTTCTTTACTGTTATGTACATATAACATTACTACAATGTTTTCGTTTGCTTTACTACCGGAACACACAAAAAAGATACATGGTAAAAATGAAAACACGATTAAAAATACATATTTACTACTTTATAAATGATCATTTTTCTCTTCCTACATGTGCTTTTACCGTCACACTACCTTTTCATTGTATTGCCCGCTGAACATTTACAACAAAAATATTATGTGATAGATCTTTACTGTAAATGCGAAAGCAAGTACTAAGCTTCTATTTTGTTTGTAATTACTGCATTTGCGTTATGTTTTACTACATTGTGGCCTACATTTTACTGTACTACCTTCGCACTCCTTTGTTTTGTATGTTCGCATGTGCATAGCTAAAAACACGGTACCAAATCAAACCAAACCCTTGTTTTTCCCAAAAATAAATCGTACAAATGTCGCTCAGGCTACCTAATGCGTCTCTTCGTCTCCCCCACTATGACTTATAGGGATGTTCTTGGTAGTAAAAAACATATTATAACTTAACTGTCTTACCGTTGTGTTTTTACTATCAAATACATACGTGCTCGAATAAAAAATTGCATGCCGCACGAAAGACAGTAAAATAGATATATGTGTTATGTTTTACTATCAAACAAACGAGCTCGAAAAAAACCGCATGCCATGAAAAGGCAGTAAACTGATTCACTAATTACTGTCATGTCTTATGTTATTTACCGTAAAAAAATCGAATCCCGCGAAAGCAGTCAGAGCGTTCGCCCGCCGATCGTAGTTGGTAGGCCGTCAGATGTCTTTTGTTCTTGCACGCACGTCGCCGCGTCGCCTCGTGGTCGTGGCGCGTGGGTCAGATAGATAGAATAACTATTCTACGCAGCTCTGAAATAGTGTGTGTAATAAATATATGTATGTATGTATGTATGCATGCATGCATGCATGCATGCATGTTTGTATGTGTGTATGTATTTGTGTGTGTGAAACTGCACAATATTTAAGAGGGAGTTCACTCGCTGGTTAATTAATTTAGCCCTTGCTCGTGTAATCGACACAAGTTGTTGTTTTAGAACACTAGAATTATCTTAAGCAATACCGCGTGAAGAGGAAGATGTGCTAGTAGTAGGGGTGCCCTCGTCAATCTCTCCCTCTCCCACCTATTGGGATTTGCTGCCGCCGCCGCCCTCTCCTCTCTCTCTCTCTCTCTCAGCTCCACCAGTCGCCAGAAGCTGCGTCGTTGCCATCAAGCTCCCCGCTGCTGTCCTCGTCTCCGTCGTCCACCGGTGAGGTCAGATCCGTCGTCGTTGAGGCTGGGGATGTTGGGTATGGACATTGTCGTCGTCTCCGGCAATGAGCTTGCATTATGACAGAGACGTGCGCATGGCGGCGACGGTGGCACTACTGGGAGAGAGAGATGAGGGGGGGGAGGGGGCGAAGAGGGGGGTTTCTTGAATATGAAAATACAGGAGAGTTGTTTTGCAAAAAAAAACGCGGAGAGAGGTTTGCGCACGAATCTCGGAGCACAATAAACAGTCACGATAGTGCATTCAAGCGCATATACATGTGGTATTGATTTTTCCGCCTGTTCGGCTAAGTCCTGATCAGTGACCAGCACTCCAGCAGTAAAAGAATGGCATGCACGGTCGCAGGGACCAGATGATCCGTCGAGGAATTGAAAAGGGCGGAATGGTGATGGGTTTCACCAAAGTTTGGCAAAACATTTGTCCTATGCAAGACATGGAATGGATTACCTAGCTACGTTTTAGCTAGGGTCGGCAGAGCCGTTCTTTTGTAAGAGCATTGATGTGTTTTGGTCAGAGAGGGTCAGAGATTTTGCAATAGGACGGAGTATTATATATCCTAAAGTTAGCTAAATATAATTGAATTTAGAAAAATGCTGCTATAATAGTTAGGAGGAGATTATGAGTAACAACATTGATATGCAGACGATGTAACATTTCATCTGAATCAATGCAGGGTCCAATGTTCTACAGGTCCAGTCCAAGAGGTGCACATTAACAGGGCCAGAAATGCAAAACATGCTATTAAAAAATTATGCAAATACATAGAAAAGATGGAGTATAAAATTTCTGATGCACACATTAGGTTGTGAGAACAGCCAAGTCTCAGAACAGAGGTCTCCGGTTCAACGTCCAGAGAAACTTGAAACTAGAAGTTCTAACAGCATAGCCAAAAAAAAACAATTTAACAGCAATTGCAAGAGCATTTAACAGGCAAGCTGCAGGACAGTAGACCCAAGAACAAACATCGCATTTTGCGTATAGTTCTTGAGATATATCTACGAGTGGCTTGTCCTGATGGGCTGAAAAATGTAATTCTAACCCCAAACTAGCTAATGAAGCTTGCAAAAATCTATCTCGTGCCAATATAGCAGAGATGTTATTATGGGAATCAACCTACTTGCTCTAGAGCTTCAGAAAGACAAACTCCTGAACTGATGGTGTCTCGCCGATCAACTTGAGAGCTTCCTTCTCAGGCTCCTCATCGACCCCAATGGCCATTATGGCCTGTTTTCCTGGAGCAGTCCTTCCAACGCTCATAAAATTCACATTTACATTCATCTTTCCCAAGATCGATCCTACCTTTCCAATGATGCCCGGCTGATCAACTTGGCGGCACAGTATTAGGTTACCCTCAAGGCTAACATCCACATTGAAAGGCCCGACGAGTGTGAGATGTGGCGCACCATCCTTAACCTTTCCCTCCACTCTGATGTCACCTGCGTCAGATAATGCACTGGCAAACTTGGACTCTACATTGGCAAGATGGACCTGGATAGAGTCTAGAGGGACCTCTGGCGAGCCATCAAGGAAAATTCTCTCCTCAATGATGCGGAGGCCTCTTTGCTTGGCAACATAGTCAGCATTGACAATGTTAACGAATGCACTTGAAACAGGTTCAACAATGCCTTTGGTGACCATAGCACGAAGAATTCTTGTGTCCAAGTCATCAGGATCTCTAGTTGATGAGTAGACAACCTTGACTCCCTTAATCCCACTTCCACCAGCTACGAGTTGCATGACAAGCCGACCCAGCTTCTCAGCAAGGACAACATATGGGGATAACTCGGATAAAACCTGTGGGACGAGATGAACTGTTTAATCGCAAGAAGATTGCACAATTATGATGTAAATACAAGAATTTTGTCCTTGGCGACGATAGTACCTCAGCAGGGACCATTGGGGCATTAACAGCAGTAGCAGCCAGTTCACCTTTCAACGCACCGATAACAGCCTCTGCAATTTCAAGGGCTACACCTTCCTGTAGAGGAAGAGCACATAAAGTTTAAGAGGATAAGCTAGTAAGATGTGGTATAAAGTTTGTTACAAAACAAACAGCATACCTGTGCTTCTGTTGTGCTAGCTCCAAGGTGTGGCGTGACAGTGACGTTTTCATGGTGAACTAACTTGCTGTCTTTCGGCGGTGGCTCCTCAGTGAATACATCAAGTGCCGCCTGAGTCATACCTCAAAGCAATCAGGAAAATGGCTAAAAGAACCTTTTCTGACGAAAAAATATACATTATGCTCTTTTTACGTTAAACAACACACTGGGCAGAGAATAACGATATAGAAATTCATGACAACTGTTCGACAGCAATATGAATGGCCATGACAAAAAGAATTACCTGTGCAACTGTTCCGTTATCAAGTGCTCTCAGCAATGCTTCTTCATCAACTACCCCACCCCTTGCAACGTTAATAATCCTTGCACCCTTTTTCATTTTCGCAAAAGTTTCATCATCGAAAAGCTTTGTCGTTGATGGTGTAAGAGGCATATGCAGTGATATGAAGTCTGCAGTGGAGATGGCCTCATCAAATGATACAAGATCTACACCAATTGCCCGGGCTCTATCAACAGGAGCATATGGGTCATGAGCAATGATATCCATTCCAAGTCCTTTCGCACGCCGAGCCACTTCTGAGCCAACCTTTCCAAAGCCCATAACAGCTAGTGTCTTTCCCACCAAGGAAACACCAACATATTTATTACGGTGCCATTTGCCTGAATATGTGCAAAGCGAATCATGACACTATCATAGTACATATATGGTACGTACAGCACAATGATATATCACCGCTGTTACATAAGCATTTTATATCAGTTGAAATGTTTCGGTTGCAAACTTGCAATGTTGGTAAATAGAGATGTTCTGAACCCAACAATACGTGTTTATTGCTCGGAATGACTCAAATTTAAACAGTTTATTCTTGAATTTCACTTTACTAATGGAATGTGATGTGCCTGAAATCTAGCAACAATAAACAAAAGAAACTGCAAAAATCAAATACTCCATAGATCAACAAAAAAACTACTATTAGGTGACACATAAGAGTACAAGACAAGATCACATGTTGGTAAAGTTAAAAGCAGCTAACTGCTTGACAAAGTTTTTGTTGATTATTAACAAGAAGAGAACATATTTCAATGTAGGAAGTTAATTTTTTTTACTCGTCCAAATAAAAGGGGGACAGAACATAATCGCAAATATGCACAAAATGGGTCTCGGACATGCTATCATAAAACCCCATTGTGCTTCAATACAGTTAAAAGCTGCTGTTACAGCATAATAGCAGCAAACAAATTACATCATCAGTAAACTATTGATATTCTGTACTATGACAATTGACAACATCACAAAATCAACACGTACTTGATCTAGCATTTGTGCTGCAATAATAATTTATCACTATGGACTACTTTGTTCCTTAAGCAAGCACAATCCATCATCCATGTGAGATGACACTGCAGCCAAAACATGTTTCCACTTTTCACTTAGTCACGGCATTGGTGTTGCCAGTACTACAACTACATGCACAAGTTTTTTCTGTACATCATACCCGCATCATCTACAACCTAACCATTGGAAGAACGCAATCATAGAAACATGATGCAGGCAAGCTGCCATGCTAGGCCTCTTAGAAAAACAAAATAGGCATAATGGTATACATTTAATCAACCAACAATGTGCAGCGATCAAAAAATGAAACGAGGGCGTACCGGCCTTGAGCGATGCGTCGGCCTGCGCGACATTGCGGGCCATGGCGGTGAGGAGCGCGACGGCGTGCTCCGCGGCGGCGACGGTGTTGGCGGTGGGCGCATTGACGACGAGGCAGCCGGCCTCGGTGGCGGCCTGGAGGTCGACGTTGTCGATACCTACACCCGCGCGGCCGACGACGCGCAGCCGGCCGCGCGCCGCCTCGAACACCTCCCGCGTCACCCGCGTGGCGCTGCGCACCACCAGCGCGTCGACCAGCGACACCTTGGCGCGCAGCTCCTCCGCCGTGAGCTCGTACGCGCAGTCCACGTTCGCGAACACCCGCAGCAGCTCCAGCCCCGCGGACCCCAGCTTCTCCGTCACCAGCACCGTCGGCCGCCCGCCGCGGCCGCCACCGCGACCCCGGCCCTGGCCGCCGGCGACGGCGCCGCGGCGAGGCTTGCCCGGAGGCGCCCCGGCGGAGCGGGAAGGCTCGTTGCGTCAGGGTTCCGGTGGGCTCAGGAGCTGCAGCGGCGGCGACAGTGGGCGGCGCGGTGAGGCGGTGGCAAAGCGGCGTCGCCAAGGCCATCGTGGAGAGTGGTGAAGTGGAATCGGGATCTGGTTTGTTTATTCAAGTGTTCTGCAGGTGTTGTGAATTTGTGGTAGGTGTCGCCTAGTTTGTGGGAGGCGAGAGATGATTCAGCGCAGCAACATCCTCGCTTGTGTTTTCTCTTATCAGTTGACCATGTCCGGACAACATTTCGGTGGCTATTTTTAGCTCTTCGTGCCATTTTTAGCTTACACTAGGGAAATTCTGCGAGGAAGAACACCGATGGTATAGATATCTTCACAATTCAACACTAGCATCTCAATTACGAGCTAGGAATTGGGTTGTCTGGATCGTAAATGTAGAGATTATAAGGCATGATCCGTTTTACGTGCTACCACCTGATCATGAGATACCACCGTAGGATAAGGATTGGAGTGATATTGTGTTTTGGATCTTTGAATTGCTACAATGACCCCAGGGATAAGGTAGATGTGGGGCATATGAACTTACCAGTGGAGCTAGCCTAACTGGTAAACATTGGTCTCCATTCTCGACTCTTGGAGCCTCACCGGTCAAAATTTTGGCACACAAAGACAAAGTAGATAGATTGGCTTGCTTCCGGCCGTTTGCAAGGATTCCAACGAGCAGTGTCCACAAACCTAGGAATTTCCGGTTCGGTTTCGTGAATAATCGGCTTGCGTGATGCGATACGATCGCGCATCTACACCAAACGGGAAAAGTGGCCTGAGACCGTCCCAAAAGAGTACAGCACTCTCAAGCAGCGGCGAGCCTGTATCGTTCAAGCAAATTTGGAGCCTTTTAAGAGTGCAGCAGGACGCACATCTCACTTATGCCACATGTACACATGTGTGGCACACATGAGTAACCACCAGGAAATTTACGGAAACACGTGTTTTTCCAATGAAAACACATGTAGGTGCTATGATTAAAACACAGCAGCAATTACGCAGTGGGCCAGAGCCGCAATTGGTACAGTACCTGATAAAGTCCAATGGGCAAACTGGGTCCCTCGTTTGCGGAAATTTGGGCCGAACGAGTTAACGCTTGGTAGGCCCAGTGGTTTAAGAGCAAACGCTCCGTGCGAGATAAATGCAGCCGGCGCCAATGGAAAAAAGAAAAAGGAAATAGCAATACAACCGTATGTGCTCTTACATAACTTTGGAGAAAATTAAAATACTACAGTGCATGCATGTGGTCCGAGCTGAGCGTTCCAAAGAGATACTCTGCATCGTGGATGCCCGAAGAAAGACAAGACAGCAAACGCCTAGTCGCGTACATACAAACCACAAAAAGAAAGGTGGACTTGCGGTTGCGGCAGTCTACAGGATGTAAAACATTCGGAATTGATGTTCCATTCACTCCGTTGTGGGGGTACCTTTCATGAAGATGAATGAAACAGCTTCAGTTCGTACTTCGTAGTACATGTGTGTGCGCTGATGCTGGTGAATCTTGAAGAGTGGTTGAAATATATGCACAACAGCAACAGCTGAAGAAAGCAGTATGACTTTTACTAAATACTCGTACCTATGATGACAAGTATTGGAAAAATAATGAATCGTGTATGCAACTTGGAGCCCCAGAAGAAATCATCTGGTTGATTATGTGATCAGCTAGCACAAGTGGTCTCAATTCCTGCTCGCAACTGTGATTAATCTATATAATTCAGCATCAAATCATCTTGCCCTGATGCATATATATATATATGCTCGCTGTCAGCCGGGGATATATGCCCCAGTTGCTGGGAGTAGTTTGTATGCAAGTTTGCAATTGGGAGATATCTACAGCTAATCTGTTGTCTGCTCGTGTGTGCAATTTGGATGCATCATCAGTGACTGGAGGAGAATATTAATCGTTCAGTTCCACTTCCATGTGAGCTTGGTGGCCGGGATAGGCAAGGTGTGGCTGTATTCTCGTTGGCTAATTTAGTCTATAGCTTGTAGTATTCATTTTGTGGAAATGGCTATGTAGTGTGTGACTTTTGTCTTGTTATGGAGGTTACCTTGGAATCTAGTTTGTTATCAGAATCTTCAGCAAATATACCTAAAAGTGAAAGTGCAAAAGTAGAAGTACCTTAACATTGCAATACCAACCAAAGGGGCCTTACACTTGTAATATAGGTCTAATTTCTTTTTAATCTTCCCGCTTCTTCTTTAGAACACATATAGCACTGCGTAGCAGAAGGTTGGAAAAATAAAACCGCAGCAGAGGTTGTTTTTCTCAGGAGAATATACCAGCTTTCTGTACGACGGATAGTTTATTCTCCTCTCTTTTCTTACGACGATCGTGTATTCTATTACTAAAATTTTCCTCTCTAATCAAATACTGCAGTACTTGCTAAGCTGTCGTTGTTCAATAGACGTGTCAGACTGCCGTGCCCACAGTCACTATCAGGAAAGACCACCGCTCCTTCACAAGCAGCTTAAACTAGTACTCCTCCCAACATCAAAGAACAAGCCAAGGTAAGCTTCAATGCAGGCACCGAAGCTATTTTCTTAGTTGTAGGCTTGTCCTTTCTTCTTTTCATCTATCTATCTATTATCTTATTAAGAGAACATTATGTGCACTCTGAAGGGCTAGAAATTCTCATGTTAATCGATGAAAAAAGAAAAAGATCTACACTGTCGATCGTGGTAGGTTCAAATTATAACGGTCTAGATTAAAAGAAAGAATTCATGTCAACAACAATAAAACTGAAATCCGGAATAAAAATAAAATAAAATCAACAATTTGATTTTTTATATGAATTTCAAAGTAAATAACATAAATAGTTATGACTCAATAAAAAATTTAAAATAGAAATTAGATTTGTATATGAAATAAAAAACTGTCAATCGGAATAAAAATAAAATAAAATTAGCAATTTGATTTTCATACGAATATATATGTAAAATCCATAAATAATTATTATTCAATAAAAAACGGAAAATAGATTTGTATACTAAACCCAACAAAAAAAACTAAAATTGTAATAAAAATATAATAGAATTAGCAATTTTATTTTGATACTGATTCCAATAATTATAATCGGAATAAAAATTAAATAATAATCAAGAATTAGATTGTATATGAAATACAAACAAAAAATAAATGAAATTGAATAAACATAAAATGAAATTCGGAATAAACATAAAATAAAATTAGCAATTTTATTTCAATACGATTCCAAAGTAAAATCCTAAATAAGCGTAATTCGAATAAAAACTAAAGAAAAAAAATAGAATTGGATTCAGATACAAAATCCAAGAAAAAGGAACTGAAATTGTAATAAAAATTAAAATAAAAGTTCCAGCTTTGATTTTCATACAATTCCAAAATAAATCCCAAAATAAGTTAAATTCAAAATATACTAAATAAATGTTGCAATTTGATTTGTATATGAACTCCAATAAAAACAACTAAAATATTTAATAAAAAATTATAACGAGGATGACACGAATAATGTGAGAGGAGACAAAAAAAAGTTACCACGTTCGCTCTCAAGGTCACGTGTTTCTATTGTTACTTCCAATGGAATAAAAATAAAAATAACTAAAAATTTGATTAAAAAAATACAAGTTATAACAAGGATAGCAAGAATGGTGTCAAAATAGACCACGAAAGAGTGCAATGGTATCGATCTGTCTTGCAAGAAGACATTGGCCCATGAGGAAGCGAAGAGCTGAGACAATGACGACGGAGATGAGGACAATGTCATGCTACTCGCTAGAGCCATTGAAACGAAATTCCGATGTTGAAGGAGCCAAGAGCCGCGATGACAAATGGTGAGCGTCGGCGTTGTTGAAAAAGTTAGTAGCCAAAGAAGATCGATGATTGGGTAGCCCTGGCAGAGAGGAGATGAAGTTTTGCATTGAAGACGATCTATGGACAATATAAGGCCATCAGATAGCTAGAAGTGTGCCATTACTGGTGAGGGGCATGTCGTTGCCGACGATAGTGAAAAGATTGTCCATATCGTTAGACAACGATTAAAACAGATATGACGACATTAGTGAAGATGAGATATCACTACGGTTAGTGAGGAAGCCACAACGTTGAGTTGACCAATGTCGAAAAAGAGGACGTCGAGCATGTATAACGTCATGCATCCGTACGAATAGAAGCGCGAGCGTACAAGAGCAGAGGAGCAAAAAAACTTGGAGTAGAGATAGCGCAATCGTGGGGAATATACCCAAGGTCACCAGAGAGCGTGCGACATGTGTCCTCAGTTGAGATCGGCAATGGATGTATGTGTATGTGTGTTGATGTCACAATGGTTAGCATTAAGCAATAATTCGAGAAAAGTGTAAAATAACTATGTGGTAAAGTATTGCATTGGAAGAGGTTGTAGCCGAGAGGGATCGATAGCGAGGAAGCCACAACGTTGAATTGGCCAATGTCAAAGAAGAGGAGCAACTGACACGAGAGAAGAGTGCGTTGAGCATGTATAACATTATGCATCCGTACGAATAGAAGCGCGGACGTACAAATGCAAAGGAGCAAAAAGGTTAAAGTAGAGATGGCGCAACCATAAGGAATATGCTCGGAGTCACCAGAGAGAACGTGACACGTGTTCCTAGCTAGGATCGATGACGGTTGCATGTGTATACGTGTTGATGTTGCAATAGTTAGCATTAAGCAATAATTGGGGAGAAGTAGAAGATAAATATGTGGTAAAGTATTGCATTGGAAAGGGTAGCAACTGAGTGAGATCGATCAAGATTTGGGCTTACTATTGGATGTTGAAACAAAAAAGTTGTGACGGCGAGAAGAGATAAAAGCCGCACGGTTTGGTGGGGCAACTAGCGTGTGAGGGAAGATAAGTTCAAGGTAGGTTGCCCATGGTACATCGATGTACACTTTGAGAAATGTACTATAATACATTATACTATGTAAACTAATAAGAAAATTTGTCACACATATAATCAACGTATTACTTGAGATTAAATAGAGGTACATGATCTAAGCATGACGAAGAGTTGTTAGTTTCTAAGAACTCCAACAACTTATTATGCTCAATAGTTTTCTTCCAACAAATTACATATTTCAATTATGTTCATCATGTTGTAATTTCTTCAAGTTTCTATTGTCATTTTCAATGTTTAGGTTATCTTAAAAGTCTAATTAGCCTAGAATATACGTAAATATATTCTCAAATATTTATACAAACTTAGAACAAATCTTATCGTGTAAATGTGCGGGCCACAAATAAAGGCTCATCAATCCATCCAGGCTTTTTCGTTGATCTTGGCAGCTCCTACAAAATTAAGGTTAATAAACTTTCAGTTCAGACATCACATCAGATCACCGCACCATGTAGACAGGCAGGCACACACCCGAGCTCATCCCCAGCTGCGTCTTACCATGCAAGCACGAACTGGTCCTTTTGTTTAGTGCTCAGCATTTGGATTTTCTTCTTTAATGTACATTAGCAGTATAATAGTACAGTTCTTCGGTCACGTACACATCCTCCGCATCTGCTCGGAGAAACGAATCCGATTACGATCTCACGAATATTGAGGCACGATCGAATGGTTATGAGAGGCATTATGATCCCACGAATATTGAGGCACGATCGAATGGTTACGAGTGGCATCTCCGTGTAGGAATGATTTCCCGATGTCTACGATGGATTGGACTATTAGACACGGGCGGCCCTACCACCCGGCTCGCTATTACACCTTTCCCATTTCTCCACTAGAACTAGAAGCCAGATGTGCTCTCGGGCTCACAGTCACAGGTCGCCATCGCGACATGATTAGCCCTTGGGAAAAAAGAACACTAGACAGTGAAAGAAAGGCTTAATAAACGAGCCAGCGAGGAGGCTATATATTCCTACTGCTTTTTTTAGTGATCACAGGAGGCTTAGCCGTTCAAAAGGGAAGAGAGACGAGAAGAAGGCTGCGTGAGGAAGAGAGAGAGGACAAATTGATGTCGCGATCGGTCAGTTCCGTTGAATCTTCCCGTCGCGCGGATGGGGATTGGGATGGGACTGGCAATGGCAATGGCAATTTGGCATGCCGCCCAATCCCATCATTTACTTTTGCTTTGGTTCGCCGCCGTGAAGAGCAAAACCTTGTGTTTAGCAAACGAGCAGCCATCCATATATTCCGGGGAGATTGGGAATAAAACATTCTCTACCTCTCCGGCATTTTTTTGCCTTGCAAGATGGAATGAAACGAGATGTGTTTGGACATTTGGGTTCTCTTTTCCTTGTTCAGCTGTGCTGTCGACGTCAATTTCACACCGGTTTCTTTCTCTCCCTCTCTCGTTTCATGTTTCTCCAAAAGCGCATACAAATACAATATACACGTACGTGAAAAATCTCAAAAGAAAAAAAAATTACTAGTGCTAATAGCTAGTAGCTAGTAGCAGTAATTGTAGTTTTTACAAGCACGCTTCCTCTGCTCTGACAAGTGAGAACCTGAGAGGACAAGGAGGGGAAAGGACTATTAAGCCCCTCGCACTGCTCACTAGCAAACGGGTCCCACGCAGCAGCAGCAGCAGCAGCAGCCAGTGACCTTTCACTCATCCGTCTGGGCGTGCGTCCAGCAGCGAGCCGCTCCTGCCGCCGAGCAGCGCGACGAGCCACGTGCTGTCGACAGATGGGCCCGCAGGGGAAGCGACGTGCCACCGACAGGCGGGGCCCAGCAAGTGTAGTTCTACCGGCCGGCCACTCCGGCAACGTGACAGGCGGGCCCGGCGCGTCAGGCGTAGAGGACCTGCGCGTTGCACGGCGCGAGCCCGGCGAACTCGGCTGGGCCCTTGACCACCTCCCAGTCCACCCTCTCGTCCTCCACGCCGTGGATGGCCAGCGCGGCGGCGGACACCGTCCCTATGGCGACGTCGAGCCCGGCGCCCACCACGTATATCCTCCGCCTCCCGCCGCCGACGTCCTCCACCTCGCCGGCCACAACGTGCGGCCGCCTCACCTCCGGCGGCACCCCGCTGCCAGCCACCATCCTCCACTCGTCCCGCGGCTCGTCGTACCGCTTCAGCCTCCACTCGCCGTACTCCGCCACGATGTACATCCGGCCGCCGGCGACAGCGCATGAGCCCGTCCACCCCTCCCGCATCCCGCGCGCCATCTCCGTCCACGAGTCCGCCGCCGCGTCGTACACCGCGCACCGCGGAGCGCGCTCGAACGGCCACGCCCACCCCTCTGTCACGTACAGCTTGCCCCCGGCCGCCGCGGCGTCGTACCTCGCCAACGCCGCTCCCCGCCGGGCCGCCGCCGGCGCCCACCTCCCCTCGTCCGGGTCGAACACCTCCGCCTCCCCGTCCTCCCCGGCCACCACCACACGCCCTGCCACCTCCCCGGCCGCCATGTACCCCCTGGCCGTCCCCATGGCAGGCGCCTCCTCCCACCCGTTCCTCGCGGCGCTGTACACCGCCACGCTCCTCACCGCCTTGTCGCCCCCCTCCTCCACGCCCCCAATCACGTAGATCTCGCCGCGGCAGGGGAGCCCCACCACCGCAAACGACCCGGCCGCCGCGCCGCCGGGGACCGGCGGCAGCAGCAGCCACCTCCGGGAGAAGGGGTCGAGCGCCTGGCACTGGAGACGGCGGGAGACCGGGTCGAAGGCGAAGGCGAAGAGGAAGGGCAGCGAGAGCGACACCGACGCAGCCGACGGGAAGAGCAGCGGCTTGGCGGGCGTGTCGGAGAGGAAGCGGTTCCAGGTGGAGGAGACGGTGCGGAAGAGGCGGTGGTAGAGGAAGGGCAGGTGGAGGAGGCACTTCTCGGCGACCTCCTCCGGCAAGCCGGGGATGAGCTCCATCACCTCCTCCCAGGCCTCCTCGCCGGCGTCCAGCACCTGCTGCTTCCACATGGACGAGAAGCTCATGGTGGCGAGGCGGAGTCGCACGAGTTCTTCGTCGGATTCGGTGCGATTAGCGGTGGTTTTGCGGGGAAGTTATTTTAGCTTGGTTTGGGGATGGGGAATGGGGGAGTGGTGGCAAATTTATAGGGTCGGTCTGGGAGTGGGAGTGGGAGCGGAGTGGCTTTGCTGGCTTTTGCCTCGTATGCGTAATGTGCATGCTCGGCTCAAAGTGGCAATTCTTTAAAATAGTATTAATTTAAAAGATAATTAAAAAATTAGTCAAAAAATTACAAAAAATATATGCCTATTGTCATTTTTTCCTGTAGCCATTCCAAATGGCAAGAAGAGAAAAATATGTGTTTATCGCTATTTGCTCATGTCGCCATTCCAAATGTCGACAGACTCTTGTCACCATTCCAACTGGTAGAGCTTAATCAAAATTGCACGTTAATCCAAATAATCCAACTTAATTTTGGCTTGCATTTGTGCACGTTAAATATTTTGTTAATACCGAAAATACTTTTTAAACTGGAAAAATAGTAAGACACCTCTTAAAAATCTCTAAGAAATCCAGAGTAGAAAACAACGCGCCACATCACGCCACAAATTACCACTTTTGCAGACCGGGATGATAACACACTACAACGCTACCTCTGCAGACTAAAAATACCACACTCCGCCACGCCACCTTTTCAGATTGAAAAAGGCTCATTATAAAAGGAAGGAGAAGAGAACTGGAGGAGAAAACACCTGGAGGAGAACACTACACCACCACACCCGATACTTCACCAAAGGTTAGTTCGTACAACTGAGAGGAAGGAAATATCAGACTCGTCGGCGACACATCTACGCAAAGATACTGCGGAAACGCAAATGGCTTGCCGAGAGGCCTAAATCCTACCCAGATTGTTCTATGAAGGATGCGTTGGTACCACCGGAGTTTCCACGTCCGCAATGTGTGTGCGAAGAACCGGCTAAGATCATTCAATCCACACACCCGACGACGGTTGCCCGGGCGTACTACATGTGCAGGAACGTCCTCGTACGCGAATGTTGCACACACATAGATTTTTTTTCACATCTTACGTTCCATTCCACAAATCCCTAACCATATTCACGCATAATGGCAGCCAGAGATGTGATGCAACTTATTCCAATGAATCGACGGTCCGGACATGTACGATAGTGCGTTTATCGAGCATAAGTACATGTTGAACTATACGATGCGAGCTGAGACTTTCAAACGCTGGAAAACCTTACGTACCTGACCCTACTAAAAAGACATTGGAGGAGCACAGGAGAGCAAGGTGGTGTTGGAAGACCCCGAACAGGAAGCTGAGTACGACCGGATCGAGCGCGCGGCGCACAAGGAGAAGACTCCTGCTAGTGAGACTGATGGCCATCCTAGCGCTCCCCGTCGCCCGGGCGCAGTCCGGATCGAAGAGGTAAGTTATGTTAAGTATGCATCCTGATGATTGATTTGGAATTACGTGTGCTATCTTAACATCATTCAATTGTCCAAATCTAGCCTAGTAGGACATGGTCGACTTCAAGATCGCCCACCACCGCATGGCAAGACTGAGACAAGGAAGGGACCGACGGGTGACAGATCGATCGATTCGCTCCAATCAACCTTTTTTCGGATTCCAAAAAGGCGCACATATAGCGTAGGTGTATTTTTGTTTGTTGATTCGTGTATGTTGGCGTTTCTAATGTACATAACCAAACCCAACGCGTCATGTAGTTCGCAATTAAATTATGAAGTTTTTCGAACTTAAATCTCTTTTCTCAAATATTTCGACTATTAAATATCACGTAATCTTTTCTCGAAGGAATCGGTTCCACGAACAATACAATCATGACAACAACGAGCATGGTAACCCTAAACCCAATTCTTTTTCATTTCGTTTTGAAGGGGGCTATTTGTGTTATTGCGCCGCCGAACTCATGTTCCAAATTGCGCCACTTATCTCGCATTCTCTACTTCACATTTCGTTATATTCTCTAATTTCGAATTACGAACTACACGGACACTTCGCCATTCCAAATGACGACAGACAACTATTTTTGTAAAAAAAAATGACTATTTTTTGTAATTATCTTTTAAATTAATATTACTTGCAACAGAGGGCCTGTCGCCAGACAACTATTTTTGTAAATTTTTTTTGACTATTTTTAATTATCTTTTAAATTAATATTATTTTAAAAAAATTCCTCAAAGTGGACTGTGAGATTCAGAATTTCGGATCTGGTGTAGATTTAAAGACGTGGTAATGTTGTACGGCCTTTTAGCCGTCTGATGAGGTTCAATGCTCAGATCTAAAATGCCTTGGATAGGAGTACTGCGTGTAAAAAGCAGAAGAGCACGACATACTTGTACACTTCTTGCTGCGATTTGCTGATCTTCATCCGAGGGATTTTTCCACTGTAGTTTGCAGCCTATTCAAAGCAACCGGCACGAAATTACTATAGCGATCCTTTGTTTTTCCATCGGACGGTCGAAATCGCTTCTAATTTTCTTGCTCTTAGCGTCTCTGCATTGAGAGCACCAATGCAGATAATCGATTGGACGGTAGAGATCGTTTCTAATTCTCGTGCTCTTAGGGTCTCTATATTGAGAGCACCAATGCAGAGGATCGTTCTCCTGAACAGAGGTGAAAACAGTGTGTCCACCGAAAGTGACATTGACCCTGTTAGGCGCGGTAAAACTACAAGCAAATAGTAAACAAGTCTCCAGAAATGGGTAAACAGTGAAAGAATGGCTATTCTAGGTGTTTGATTCTTACTATTCGTGTCGTTCGATTTTTATTGTAAAAATCCTACACTGATGTTAACGATGTTAACATGTCACGAGGAGGGAGGCTGGTTTTCAGAAACGCCACCACCATCAAGCGTGGACCAGGTCCCTTGGATCCTAGCGATCCCAGATTTGTTTGGCTCATACGTTCACAAGTTAAAACTTCAATCCCTCAACTGCTTAAAAAATTGTCCTCTAACGAAAAAACTGCTTAAAATTGAGAACCGGCCAAGGCTGCTCTACATAACGCTGACTCGGCTCTGCCGAGGAGATGAACAGGGCAGGGGATGTTGCTATCCTACCCGGGGTGTGGTGGGCCCGGGGTGGTGCCACCCGTAGTAAAGCCCAGTGGGCCTGGTGGGCCCCCGCCGGGCGTGTTCCCGAAGGAAAAAAAACCTATGGGGTTGCGGCGCGTGCGTGGGCCCGGGCCGAAAAATAATAATAATAATTTTCTCTCTCCGATTCCTTTTTGGAAACTGCTTGCCTGCTTCGTTACGTGGCCGTACCGTCCACACCGGCTTGCTTTGGGTTTCGACGCCTCGTACGTGCTCGATATGAGAGATGACGTGTCTGTGCGAGCTTGGAGCGTTTGGACATGGAGCATGCACGCACGCACCGACTTCTCCCGTACCGATGCGCCGCGATTGACAGGAGGTGAGGCTCCCATGATGGGCTCGACACGGGCCTAGTTACTCGTGTAACCGTGTCCGTTTGTCGTGTGATTTCTGAAACCCAGATGGCATTTGCGTCAAAAACTTGCCGGCGAAGCGAACCATGCATGTACCTGGTACTAGTGCAAACTACTGTACGCTTTTCTTAAATAGAGAGTATGCAAAGTTGCAAACTACTTTACTCAAGAGAATCGATCTTTTCTTTAGCGATATATATATATATATATATATATATATATATATATATATATATATATATATATATATATATATATATATATATATATATATATATATAGAGACGTATCTCTATCTCTCATATACCATTTAAATCGTATGATGATACCTCTTTATCTATTTATGCATACTCCAATTATGATAATAAGATACCCCAAAGTGAGTTCCACGAAAAATTTCATTAAATTCCACTTTTTATAGCAAACTTTGTGTATATACTTCTTATATATATGAAAAATGGTACATAGCAAAAAACAAAGGGCTCCAATGAAAATTTTCAATCAAATAGTATTGGAGTATCTTATAATTGGTATTTAAGTATACTGAAAATGACAAAGAAGTATAATATGTATGTTTAAGTGGTATATTAGAAGTGGGAGTACATACTCCCAGGAGTACGAAACAGGCGTTATATATATATATATATATATATATATATATATATGGAAAATTGGCTACAGAGCACTGCAATTTGTCACCTATAGCCAATGGACATTGAAAAAACGTGCTGCAGCCAGAAGACATCACCAAAACATGTAATTTTGCCACAAGACACTAAGACGATTATTATATCATTTCCAGGCCTGAGAGAGAGAGAAAATTTTAAAAAAGACTCAGTGCCCTCGCCCGCTTGCCTCCAACAGCAACTTTCCAACACAAGCATTTGGATCATCCACATCCAGTCAAGCATAAACATCATCAAGGCAACGCTGTTATGAACAATTACATCATCGAGATTACGCGACCACATCAATTTGGCGGATCCAAATACCGCCTTGGCATTGACGCTGTCGGCCATGAGGATGAAATGACGGAGGCGGCGCAGAATGGAGAGAAGCGATAAGCGTCGTCGCACGCGGCGATTGAAATCGGCGGAGGAGGAGAGAAGCAGCGGATGATAGCGATAAGCGGCGTCCGGCCGAAGCGGCGGTTGACCATCGTGAGCATGTGAAGTCAGAGGAGAAGCAAAGCGCGTGCTGCGGGTTTAAATGGACATACCGACGACGGCGGCCGCGAGCTGCGGCGAAGCGGCGGCGATGTCTTGGGGCGCTGTGGCATGGATCGACGGCGCAGACGGGCTGTTTCGGCGAGGCGTCGTGGCGTCCAGAGGTGGGGCGTGGACTTGGCGCTTGTCGACGAGGCGCCGGATTCAAAGATAGAGAGGCGCGGATCGAGCTTCGACGAGTCGGCGGCAGCGGAGAGAGGAAGGCGTAAGCGGCGCGCGGCGGCGGCATGGATGGAAGCGACAGGCACGACCTCACATCGAGCAACGAAGAGCTCAAGCGGTAGAGACAAGGCGATCGCGGCGCTGAATCTTGGTTCTGCGCACGGCGCAGGCCCGGCCCTCCGGCGACGGGCAGTGGCGGTGGAGATTCAAAAAGAAGAGGCGGCGACCACAGATCAGGCGAGATAGGCGGTACTGGAGTGGTGAGCACCAAGACGAGGAAGCCATGGGCGGTGGGTGGCAAGAAGGCGATGGGATCGCAGAGGAGAGAGAGACCTCGCCTGGCCGGTTTGGTGGAGATGAAGCGGCGCCATCTACGGAGGAGGACCGAAGGGTGGCGGCCAAACAAGGAGGAGGCGGGAGAGCTTGGTGAGGAAGCAAGAAGTGAGGGCTGCAAGAATGGAGAGTGATGACGACGTGGTGGCGGAGATGAGGGTGGCAGAGAAATCGGTGTGGAATTGATGAGGAGCAAAGAATGCCGGAAGACAAGTGGGAATAGGAAGAAGATGAGGGTAAAATAGACTTTTCGTCGGCTTTCTCTCTCCACTTCAGTCCGAAAATGATAAAACAGTGCCCTCGATGTTCTATAGCAAAATTACATGTTTTTACAGTGTCTTCTGGCTGCAGCACGTTTTTTCGATGTCCATTGACTATAGGTGACAAATTGCAGTGCTCTGTTGCCAATTTTTCCATATATATATAAAATCTGTTAGCTAGCTAGAAACACATGACATGTGTATGCTGTTTCGGTGACAATGACGACTGTCTCATTAGCTTTGGACGAGTGTATGTATATAAACCATGCACATCGCATATGTTGACATGTAGTGTGAGTCGAGTGAACGATCGATACATGCACGGTCCACCGCCGGCAGCCGCGTCGGGTGTACCCCTGCCATGGGTTGGACCCTAGGTATCCGTAGCATTGGTATGCATCCGTCATTAGGAAAAAGTGACATCTCGAGGTAGAAGAAGCATATAATCTTCGTTTTAATCTGAGTCCGCCCCTGCAGTTCACCGAATGCATATTTCATCGCTGATCAATGCTACTGTACGCCGAAAAGATCGGTGGAGACAGCTAGCTAGCACGAGAGCGTGGGATTTGCATCTTTTTCTAGCGCGGTTGACTACCAGATCGATTTGGATCCGCCAATATAAAATAAAAGCCCGCGATTTAATTAGTAAATCACGTCTAAACCTTGCAAAAGTCAATGACACACCGACTGAAAGGCAGCCGAATACTTTCCCGGTCATTACATCTCATCTGGATTGTACAATTTGATGGAAATTATTGGGCAGAAATAGATTTTCCATCCCAGCTTTTGGCGTGAGAGCTACCTAGCAATGGCGGTCAATGGTACTATTAACTGTTGCTGCAACTACAGGCATATTTAGTTGTTATCAGCTAAAATAGAATGGCACTATTACACGACGAAATAATAAAAATAGTACCCTGCAAGTGAATAAACACGGCGGACATATCGACAAACAACATGTATCCTCTGCTGCGCCCCCACTACGTGACCACCACACGGAATCAACATAAAATTGCCGTCACAGTGCATGAATCGGCGCAACCACGGCAGAATTGGCACAAAAAAAAACTGTTCAGCACGTTCACAATGTCATTTTTGTATTTTTTTTTAACCGGAGAGGGTTAGAATTACTATTTCGACGCCAAACAATACCAAATGAGCCAAAAACTCGCCGAACCATGGAATCAATAGTTCAATTGAGACGTCTGTTTTCGAGATTCTTCCAATTTTTCCACGGTGATCTATCCGATCTACCCTGGTTGATGGGGAAGTAATAGATTTCGCCATCAGATTCCAACTATTTCGTTGCCAATGCCAATTGAAGACCGTGCAAGAGTTAACAGCGACCGGCATCATGCACAGAGAGCATAAATTCTGGTCAAAAGAACAAAACTGAGGAGGCGAGTATCAAGTGTATATAGACGAGTAGATCGATTCTACACTCCACTTAGAAGCAAGCAGTTGATGTGAAGGCTCTTACTAACTAGAAGTATCTGCCAAGATATGCGCAATTGGTGGATCATGATAGGAGAAGCTGGCCATGAAATCCGCGGAATTCGATGGGAGCGTGGTAGCGGAAACGATGGACCTCTCAAGTTTGAAGGAGACGAAGACGAGCAGATCAGCACTTGGCATATATGCCCTCGCACAAAATTTGGCCGGGCATCGGCGTCTTGACATGGATAAGCGGGTGAAAAATCGCACTGCCGTCCACGATTGGCGTGCGTATTTACAGGGGATTGATAGGGACGTAACGTCGTCCACGAATCGTACCGGAGTGGATAAGGATGATCCGAAGGGCACGCTGCTGCAATTGTATACACAGTTGCGTTTTTTTTCCCACTATTTGTAGTTCCCGTCGTCGTCACAAACATGACAGCTACTGTGACGAATTGCGTGCCGAGACTGACAGGAAGACCACGTACAGAAGTGTTTTTGGAGACGGCACAGGGGATTAGTTTAGGAAATTCAGGAACCCTGACCTTTGATTCGAGTTAATTAAGCGGGGAAGAAATCTATTCTATTTATTAAAGCCGGTGGATTCCGCCACTTCTGGGCATGGCCACGTCGCCCTCAAATCGCCGGCTGTTGGATGGCGCGCACGCTCGCTCGCCGCCGCACGATTTGACAGGCGCGCGTCGAACGAACCCGTGGCCTCGCGAGGTCCACATCAAGTCGTCGACCTTCAGCCTTTTCCTCACGGGTCGGCAGCGTCTTCTCGATTGCGCCTCTTCCTCTCCGTCTCCGGCCGCTCACATTTTCCTCTCCGCCTCCCACGGCTTGCTCCGCCACCGTTCCTCCCTCTAGCGCCGCTGCGCCTTCTCTCACCCTCCTCTCTCATCTCCGTCCTGTTCGTCTCCTCCTCGCGCTCGCCTGAGCCCCGAGCTGCGCGTGCCCACCACTCCCTCTTTCCACCTTCTGTTCCGCCCCCTCTCCCTTCTTGTCGCTCGCCTCTTCCTCTCTGCCTCCCGCGGCTTGCTTCGGCGCCGTTCTCCTCCTGTACCCTCCTTCTCCCTCCTACACCGCCGCCAGTCCTTTCTCCAACACCGCGAGCCCCCCTCACTGCTTCCCTTCCGCCTCCTATGCCCCTTGTTCGATCTCCCTCGGCAGCCGCCGCCGCTCCCTCCGGATTCATCCCCTTCCTCCCCCGCCGCCCCCTTTGTTTACCCTCATCTTCTTCCCCTTCCTTTTCCCCTTCGCTTCCTGGACATGCCTCCGTCGCCAATCCTCCTCCACATTTGTCTTGCATGCGGGTCTCTCCTCTCGACTCCTTCCTCCTCTCCTTCTCCGCCACCATCCTTCTCCACCCGCCGCACCTGCCTCTCCTTCCCATGCCGCGTCGTCCTCCGCCATCCTCGCTTTGCTGCTGGGACTCAGCCGTAGGTGGTGGGGGCACGGAGGTCATCTAGGAACGCCACCGGCCACAGCTGCAGACTCATCACCATTGGTGGCCGCAACTCTTTCGGAATAATTTGTAAGATGCACTTTAAATCCAGTTTAGAAGTTTTTTGTTCAATCTTAATGTTACTATATGCATTGTGTAATCCCTAGACACTGAAGAACCGAAATTAGGGATGAACTTGTGGCTGATTAACAGATTCGAAATCCAAGAATTTTTTCGGTGAATCTGATGTGGCAAACAAGCTGGAGTGGTATGTGCCCCAATGGGGTTAGAAAGTTTTCGGCTGCCAGGTCAAATGACCCTGCATTTATTTAGTTTATTTTGAGTGCTCCAGTTAGGTTCAATTTTTTTTTCTACAACTAAATTATCCTTACGAACTGTACTTACAGAAACCTCCCTCAATTCTTAGCGACACTGGAGTTGAAAATTGTCAACTTTTGCAATCATTCTGTGGAAGTGAGCAATTAGGTTTTGATCTAGACATTGAACAAGGTTAGTTCTGCTACAAGTGCGTAAGTTTCTGATTTAAATAAAAATTGATATTGTTGACTTGCCTGTGTGTTTGGTTTAACCTTTTTTTTAATCACTGTGCCACTATGGTGCTTCTGCTTATCTGTTAGTTCGACATTGCTCTACTATCTTTTGTCTCGTACCTACTTATCTTTGGTTTTAGCTTTTGGTTTTGTCCCTTGCAGATAATTTCGGCAACTTATTAATGTTATTTGTGTAGGAGAGGGGTTTGTAGAAGGCATGCTGATGGATGGTTGGCTTTTGAAGTTGGTCCTCATATATGGTTCTGTTGAAGACTGTATCGCATCGTGGACACTAACTAAGTGTAGGAATTTATTTCTATGCTTTGTTCAGTTCATGAATTGTTTTATTATATTGTGTTGTATGCTTATCACCATTATCCACCAGTGCTGTACTCATCCAATAAGAAGTTGCGACTTTCTGCATCTGAATTTTGGGATAGTGTTCTTTCCATAAATGAGGTAACAGAATGATAACACCAGTTGTGTTTTTGTGTTCTACTTCTACTTTTATAACTTCTATACGTAATCTTTGATTGATTTTAGGCTGATAAACTACTGGTCAACCTTGGATATTTTACAAGCTACTCTGAAAGTGCGGTTGCAGGTTGGTTCCATACAGATTTTCTTCCTTTATTAATCAGTTGCCACTTATGTGCAATGCACTCAATTTTTGAGTCGCTAATTTTAGCCTGATGATGGTGAACATGCTGAAAATTTCATGTCCGTTTGTTAATTATTTCCCAGTAGCTTGCAAATTCGAAAATAAGCTTTTGGTTATACATTACCAGATACTTCAGATGATGGTCCACCTCAAAATATCATTGCATGGTTAATAGTTGTATCTCGCTGTCGCAAAATCGTAATGCTGGATGTTTTTGATACAGTGAGTATGATGTATTATTTGTTTCTGCTTGTGATTCACTTATAACACCTAAAATGGAAGCACTCTTACAAAATTAACTTCAAGAGATTCATTGTAATTTCATATTTGCCTATGAAATTCAATGCATTTTTTTGGTGCTATGTGTTGGCAAGTCTTGTCTACAACAGAATGTATAGGACAAGATGTCTATAGTTTTGTCTGACATTATGATCTCCTATTCTTCCTAATATGATGTACTGCCTGGAGCAGAATTTGTCACTATTGTAGTTATGAAACTCATGACAACATGCTAGAATTCTTTACTACTCGAGGGACATTTCATGATTCTTTCTTGTTTGGTTGTTCCATACTTACAGTGTGGCTGTATTGTTCCATAATTTGTGATAATGATGTCTTTCTTTTATAGTGACATTTGTTATTTACATGTTCATTTCATCCTTGAAGAAATTGTAAATGTTGTAACGTTAACCAAGATTTGAATAGTTCTACCATTCTTTCTGTACCAAGTTAATTCCATTTCAATGTCCCATTTTTCTAATGTCTGTAAAAATGCATTCATCTTCTCACCTTCTGAGGCAGAAGATCTCCTTGTTATTGTTATTTCCCTCTTTTTGGACCGTCAACTTGAAGGGCTGCTGCTTATTTTGGGAGACTGCCTAAATTCACTTATCTTGTACTTCAATACGAGTGAATGGGAAAGTAGCTATCTGATGGTGGCTGAGTCAATTGCTCAGAGGTAAAGTTTTTAGATATCTATTATAAATGTGTAATCAGCTATCTGTTCATCATATATCTATGTCCAATTGAAGAATCGCTGGAGTAGTTAAACTAGGCGTGAATAATTAAGTTAGATACTGACTAGGAATGACTGCTTCTCTACAAGTCATATTGGCTATGAATCTCGTTTGCTCAGTTTGCGCTTTGTTTAGGTTTTAAGCTTCTCTATTACATCTAATGCATGTTAAGTCGTATATAAACCATACCATGCTGCTGTACCTATTTCCTCACCAAAACACAACACACTAGAAAAGAACCAAGGCAGAAACAAGCCAACGCCAAACAATTTCACACACTTCTCTCTTCTCTCCTGCCTGCCAATTTCATCATCAAAAAACATATGGCGGATGCCCGCCAATTTCATCATCAAAAAACATCAGGCGGACGCGGCGTAGCGCGTAATCCGGCCTAGTAGTGTAAGATTCAGGGGATTGTGGCGCACCATATCTTTTTCGAACCCGACTGGCTAGGTAGCATGACAAAGTATTTTGTGTTCTTTATTCAGGGTTGCATTGCATTGCCGAAGATTAAACATTCAACTCGTAAGAATATAAAAGTATAACATGAGATATAAGATGTAGTCCTAAGGTTTATCTCAATTTTTTTGCTCTTTTGCCCGTAGGCTTATGTGTACAATATGCAATCCCTACCCCTCCTTATATAGAGGAGGTGAGGTGCCTTCAAGACATAATAAACTATATGAGACTAAACTACAATAATGGACCTCGTGAGTCGGCTGCCCTTAATGGACCTTTATTTAGGTAAATTGTCCAAACAACCGGGTCTTCGTAACGGGCCAATATACAACACCCCCTTGGGCACTTTTTCAACGCCATGCTTATGCCACATTAAAAACTCCTGAAAACCAGTGGGAAAAATGATAAGAAGAAAATAGTACATAGCTCGCGTTCTTGCCATTGCACGTGTTGTCTCATTAAAAATCTTCAATTAAGAAAACTCATTAGGACAAAACTCAACTAATGGAAAAAGAGTGCACATTTTTTCATCCCAATGATGAACATACATGAAGATCATATATATATATATATATATCTCTCTCTAAAGACAACAATTCATTGTGTCTTCTCATATCAATAACATGGACATGTTTTACAAAACTTGGTCCTGGTAAAGACTTGGTAAATAAATTCGCAAGATTCTTACTTGTTAGGATTTTATGTATTACTATATTCTCATTCTCATGCTGCTCATATGGATAGAAATGCTTTGAGAGTATATGTTTTATTATATGCGTTTTGACACACCTATTTTTCATTTGTGCAACGCAAGTTGCATTAACCTCGTAGAGGACTGTGTGAGACTTTTCCACCACTCTTAGATATGATGAATCAGTCTTCTATGCCATATACACTTACATGTTGTTTCATATAGAGCAATAATCTTGGAATGATTTTTTGATGTAGCAACAATCGACTATTTTACAAATCTCTAAAAGATAGTTGTACTTCTGCTTAGAAATACACATCCAATATGTGATCTGGCATTATGGAGATAAAAAAGATAGCCAACATCTCAGTAACTCGCTAGTTTTATATCTTGATCCTTAGGATAAAAGAGTCCAAGATCACTTGTACCTTGTAGGCACATGAGGATTCCTTTAATTCCATTCCAATGCCTCTTCGTAGGTTTAGAACTAAATCTTATCAAATAATTTATTGCAAATGTAATATCAGTCCTAGTATAATTGGCAAAATATAACAAGGCTCCAATAGCACTTAAGTATGGAGTTTCGTGCTATAACCACATTTTCTCATCTAGGTCCACATAGATCATTCTCCACTTCGAGCGACCTAATGATCAAGAGTGTACTTAATGGATGAGATTTATCAAGATAGAGCCTCTCCAACACTTTCTTGGTGTAGGTGGTTTGATGCAGAAATATGCCATCAGGCAAATTCTCAATCCGCAAATGGAGATAATATTTGGTTTTACCTAAATCTTTCATCTCAAATTCTGTCTTTAAGTATGAACTTGCTTCGAGAATGTTTTCCGTGTTTCCAATTATGTTCAAGTCATCAACATATACCGATATGATATAGAATCCACTCATAGACTTCTTTATGAACACATACGGACAGAACCTCATTATTTACATGTCTCTTTTAGAAAATGAATTCACTCAGTCGATTGTACCACATATGACTTGACTATTTCAACCCATATAGTGACCTTTGCAATTTGACACTATGCATGTTGCGATGTTCATTCTCACTCATACGTAGGGTTTTCAATTCCTCTGAAATCTTCATATAGATTTCAGAATCAAGTGACCCATATAGATACGTAGTCACAACATCCATAAGTTTCATTTTTAGATTCATTCCTACAGTGATAGCTATCAAGTAACAAAACGTTGTGATATCCATTACAGGAGAGTAAGTTTCATCGAAATCGATGTCGAGTCTCTGTGTGAACCCTTGTGCTATTAGTCACGCTTTGTACCTCACCACTTTTTATGTCCACTCATCTTTCTTATGAACACCCACTTGTATCCAACAGGAATAACATCATGGGGTATCTTGACTACTGGTTCGAAGACTTTCCTCTTGTTTAGCGAGTTTAGTTCATTCTCAATTGCTTCATTCTATTTATCCCAATCATGACGATTCTTGCACTCTACAATTGTCTTCGGTTCTGGGTCTGAATACACTAGTACTAAACCTTGCTATTATCGTGCCACTAAAACGAACAGAGATGAGTCATCCCGTGCATCTTTTGTTATTAATGCTTGCTGAGTACACTAGTACTAAACCTTGCTATTATTCTCCTTTGTTAGATCCTAGTCCGGCCAGGAACTATCCCGAGTGGGACAAAGGACACGCATGTACCGTGGAGATCGCAGGAGGCGAGGGCGCATACTACGAGGAGTAGGGCGAGGTGGACACCTTGTTCGGCGAGTGGGACGAATAGACGACCAGTGAAGCAGGGCAGACGAGTGAGGGGACTTAGTCCCATTTGGAAGTTATAAATTACTACTTGTAAAAAAGAATCTTAGTTTTGTGTGGCTAACTGGAATAAATAGTACAATTTCTATCTTATTGTTCTGCTGCGTTAACTCTAGTAAGACTTACTATTTATCGGAGTGGTGTCCTACCAAGCAGACGAATAGTAATCCGTATGCTTAAGTGTGATTACCCTCCGGGGTAATGACACGGGGCGCTGCAGCTGGTATCAGAGCTATCGGTAAGGGCCACGCTAATAAAATAGAAACTGTTGCAGAACTTAAGTATACTTTTCTCGCTTGCTATATTGCACTAAGTACCTTATTAATTCTTGTCTTCATCTCAATTTCTATTCCATTCTCATTTCAAAAGTATTATGTTAAAAAGCTCATCTTCCTTAAAGTCACAGCATACTAACATAGAACCATCCCTTTTGTTCAGTATTCCGTCCGAGAGAGTGCGAGGTGTATTAAGATTCGTGTTGTCATCTCCTGCTAGTAAGTCTATCAGTATTGCAACTCAACCTAGGATAGGTTATTCGAAAAATCTAAGCGTGGGTGTATTATCATAAGATTTAGACCTTAGTGCCTGGACTAGAGGCATAGAGTAGAATTTTGGCATGGATCCACTTTTCCACTTTATGGATGAGTACGAACCATGCCCATAGAACATCTTACCTTTTCATCTGTATAACTCAAAAGACCCGTTAGCATGTCCAAAAAGAAATCAAGTATACTTAAAGAGAACAGATAAAGACTGACGATGTAAAAGAAGGTGACTTATCTCATTTCTGCATATCAGATTTCTCGAACAGGTGGTTCGTGGCACTCCGAGTGTGTAGCTCTGGCGTACCCAGGAGCGAAGTCCTGAGCGTACTCAAGAATGAGTCCTGAGCGGTCCCAAACACGTGGTTTGGGAGGTCTCGAGAACGAGATCTCAAGCGTATCTGGGCACGTGGATCCAGGGTAGTGTAGGTCGCACTCAGAGGCAAACTCTGAGCAGTCTCAAACCTGTGGATTTGGGTGGTCTCGAGAATGGGATCTCGAGCGTGACTGAGCACGAGAGACTCAGCTAGTGTAGGATTTGGATTTTTTTTTTGCTTCTCATTGTTTCTTTGTGTTATTTGCTTACTGTATGTGGATTAATACAATTCACCCCCGGGTTAACATCTGCTAGATAAATATAATGCTATCTTCCCTACAACAAAGTACTGCTAAAGAAGTAAGAAAAGAGTGTAACCAACGAAAAGACTCCTCAAAATAAAATTCTACGCATCCAACAAAAAACACAACCAATTTCTTAACACCTCCCCCACAGGACGCTAGGTCAGTTGTCAATAGCCGATATTGTGAAAATGGGCAGACCCTAGGGAAAGCCTTCTAGCAAGCCTGTGGTTACAACAAACATGATATGCTGGATAGTACCTAGATTTGCCAAGCACTATAAGCCACAATTGGAAATAGTATGTGAGCACCGTTCCGCCAACAAAGCTTGACCAGTAGTTACCTTCTGCGCAAGATTCTATTGTGGATAAGGACCACAGTCACTCAGCTACTGACAACAAGCAGATATATGATAATGATTGGTCTTCATAGGATGAGCCACCGTTAGGAAATCGATCATCCCTCTCTGAGATTTCTAGTGACCCATCGTTATATGAGACACCACCACAGTCATCTACGCAAGTTGCTGATGTGGATAACTCACCTGAAAATTCTCATTTAGATGGAAACTACTCAACTACAACTAGATCTGTAAATGCTCCTGAGAGACACTTGGAACACTATGAAGGCAATTCCGAATATAATGATGGATTATTGCAGAACTCGGGTACCTATCTGCCTCAGAAGCATTCTCACCTAGAGGATGAAGCTGAGGAGTCCAAGGTTGATGTATCATCATCAACAGCAAACTTCCAGGGTCTAAGCCTACATAATGAAGAGTTAGTTGCCACAAAGTTAGTCGATGATAACCCTTCAGTTATAATTCCTGGTCATCTGCGAGTTACCAACACACAGTGCACCAAATTGAGCTTTGGTAGTTTTGAATCTGGTGCATTTCTGGGCTCCTCTCACCGAAGAGCACCGATAATAGTGTGGAGTTGTTCGTTGTTGAGGAATCTGCACCTTTTGATCAAATAGATACGAGGGATCAAGATTACTATGACAGTGATGCAGTGAATTCATCAGCAAATCAGAACCTTGAGACCATTATGGGAATTAACATGGAGAATCTTGATGTACCTTCATTTCACATCGATGTCCGAGGCAGAAGTACTTGATGATCCTTTTGGTCTTAAATATAACCTGCCATCA
The DNA here is from genome assembly GCA_036346405.1 of Phyllostachys edulis. Lineage (NCBI taxonomy): Eukaryota > Viridiplantae > Streptophyta > Magnoliopsida > Poales > Poaceae > Phyllostachys > Phyllostachys edulis. Next base: position 45,674,552 of record CM070555.1, read on the forward strand.
GTCTCAAGTCATGCATATTCAAACTCAACACAGCCAAGTACAATGGAGGCCCCACAAGGAAACACCAAAGTACAGACTCTTTCCCATCTGTTAAGCTTGCTGCAAGTAAATTCGTTACACAACAGCCTATTGGGGTCAAATATTGCACCTCTTCAGGACTTGGACTTCAACTTAGCGCCTTTGCTGGCAGCACAATCAATGGCTACAAAATATAACTCAGGTACACCAAGTAGCACTGGACCATCCATCTCCATGCAGGAGGATGGAAGGTCAAGGACATGTCAATTGAGATTTGGGACTAAGGTTGGGACTATTACCGCAGGACACACCAACGGGAAATCCACCAGTAGATCTGAACGAGTCAGCATCTGGCCAAGCTAGAACTACCATCATACCAGAAGCAGGCCATTATAATTTACAATACCAAGTTCCTAGCCGACCTCTTAAAAATCAATCTAAGCGGCCTAGAAGTAATTCTAAGTATGGATGGATTATCCGCCCACGGGATAAACATAGGTTGTGAATCCAAACAAGCCCCCATTAGAAAGCTCGACGGGACACGACTACAATACCTCGAAATCAGGACCCAACAGAAACCATCTGACCTTAGCTTGGCCAACCTTCAAGAAAAAGATGTAAAGGACATACCAGGAGTAATGGATTGTTCAGATGTATTCCCTAAAAAATTGCCCGGTATGCCCCCAGATAGGGAGATAGGATTCATTATCAACCTAATTCCGGGAATAGTGCCAAATTCCAAAAGGCCCTGAACTTGTACAGGAAAACGACGGAAAAATCCAGTTAAATCAAAAACGTCTTAATATGGCTCAAAGTAAGCAAAAAGAGCTACACAGACCAACATAGAAGAGACCTTCAGTTTGAAGTCGGGGATTATGAGTATATAAAGGTATCACCTATGCGTGGGGTGCACCAATTCGGATTAAAAGGAAAACTAAGTCCACGGTATGTTGTACCATTTCGGATTCTAAAGCGTAAAAGCACCTTAGCATATCGACTAGAATTACCAAGCCAATTATTGAGAATTCATGACGTATTCCACGTCTTATAGCTCAAAAAAATGCTAGAGAGAGCCCTCACAGCACTTAACAAATTTTGAATTACCTCTACAAGACGATTTAACATACGAAGAACACCCAGTGAAGATCCTAGCTACGGAAGACCGAAAGCTAAGGAACCAGACTATCTGTTCGTACAAGGTACAATGGAAGAATCACGCCGTTAGCGAAGCTACGTGGGAAAAAGAGAAAAAACTATGTGAAGTCTACTCCAACCTGTTCAAGTGCGAATCCAATTTCGGGATGAAATTTTTCTGGGGGGGGGGGAGGATGTGAGAACCCTAACAGTTAAATTAAGCTAAGCGACGATAAACCGTAATAAGCAGTAAAATAAACTCATCAGCGCAGTCATTAAAAACGGATTGAACTCATAACAAGTCGATAAGATTCAGATATCATTATCAGACCTAACAATAGAAGTTTCAAAGCAAACATACATCATCATTACCAACTCAGGGATAAGTTACCAAATGAATTATTGCAACAATAATACAAGATTAATATAACACAAAGTCCATTACAAAAATTCATTACAATCGAATGAAAAACATTAAATGCGAGCGCCGAGTTAAATTACAATAATCCATCTCCAAAAATTGCAATATGAACTTTAAGGTAATAATACAACATTGTTACACTCTCAAATTAATTACAAGAATCCATTACAACAGATCAGAATATAAATTACAATCCTGAATACATTACAAAAGAATAATAAAATCTTGCATGCATATCACCGCAGCTTTCCTTGTCCACTCATCGCCAGCCAGTCAAACCCTTTCCAATTTGAACCCTTCCTCGACCCACATTTCCATCGTTCGCCAAAAACTCAGAAGACGATTAGCAAAACGAAAGCAATAAAGTAGAGTTGGAGTAAAATGGTTTCCGTCAGATTTTGGGAGAATCACTAAGGTTCCCAGACCAACCTAGGTTAGTCGGCACAATCTCACCTCCAGTGGGTCTTATCACCCGGCGTTTATTAGAATCCGACACCCATGTTATACCGACTTGCCCGAACCGCAGAAAATCCGACAAATAGTGATCTTCGGACCAATAGACAATAGCCAAATAGTATCATGTGAGAGCAATGTGGATAGGGCAAGGGCAAAAATGGTATGGACATGGCCAATGAGATGAACCAGCCGAAGCCTCCACACATAAAACCATTTCTTACATCACTAGCCACTCACAAGCCTTCTCTTTTCATTCACAACCAGGAGAAGGAGAGCAAAGCCAGTATAGCCACAAAGCAACGAAGCCAAATCAAAGGCCAACACCAGAGAGCAAGCCAATCTCCTTCACAAAGCCACCACCACTACTCCCCACTACCAACCCAAGAGCAGCAAGCCCAAGCACCACTGCCCTTGCCACTCCCCAAAAACCCTCTATAGAGTAGTAGTAAAAGGAGGAGAGGATCAAGGGAGACAGGGAGACGATGAAGCCGGAACGACATCGGCCATGGCTTTGACCTGTCATCGACCACCAGGACCACACCAACCGAAAAAGACAAGAAGGACCAAAGGAAGCACCAGGGAGCATCAGCACCACCACACAACCAACAACATCAACCAAGCACTGCCATCCCCAAAACCGACCAAGATCACCCAATGTAGCTCCCTATTCCACCCCACTATCATTCTTGTTTAAAAATGAACTCACAATATGAACAAGAAGCATAGAGGGTGCTCGTTCCACAATAAGCCCACAATATCAATAGCCCTCAGTATACATCACAGAGCACTAATCGAACTCACCGCAGTAGCACCATCATTCATCCATGGCCTCACAAACCAAGGGGAGGGAAAGGGAAAGGGAGGAAGTAGAGTAGTTTACCTCATTTAGACATGGTAGCCACGGTAGTAGCTCCATCCCATTACCCACTTCGCCATGCATAGCATCAATCAACCATACCTCAGTAAATGAATCACGCCCACAACCAAAGCACACCATGTCAAGGAACCGAACTGCAGGCCACCATGGGCCATCAAGCATCACCAAAATCAACCCACCTCCATCTCTTTTGCATGCATAAACATCCATCAACATGAATCAAAAAAATGAATCAAGCAAACATGAAAAACCAAGACCATCAGAGAAAGGAAAAGGGGGAACAAAGGGGGGAGGGCAAGCAAAGGGCGAGGTGGCCATAGGCCGGGCCGAGCCGGAGCCACCAAGGGCACGACGCAGGAGCGGGCCAAACAGGGGAGCCGAGGGAAAGAGGCGCGGCCGTGCGGGCCGTGCCACGCCATGCACGGGCACAGGCGGTGGGGCTGAGCCAAGGGCAGAGCCGGAGGTGCAGGGCGAGGGAGCCAAGGAGGCACGAGCACCACTGTGGGCCGAAGGGGTAAAGGAGGCACGAGCGCGCCAGGCAGCTGTGGCGGTAGTGGGCGTAGGGCCAGTCACGACCGAGCCAGAGGAGGGGCCATGTGCAAGGAGAGGTAGCACCATTCTTTCAATTGGAGCAAAGTTCCAGAGAAGGAAGTAGAGAATGGGGGGAAAGTGGGAGTGGAGAAGAAGCATTGGGGAACAAATGGATTGGGGAAAGAAAGAAAGGAGCCTGGTGCTTTCGACCAAGAAGAGATAGGGAGGAGAGAGAAGAGATAAGGGGGAGAGAGAGGAAAGGTGATTAGGTGGGTGAGATTAGGATTAGGTTTAGAAAATAGGAATTAAGGAAGCGGTATTTGGGTAAATTCCAGTAAAAATTAATAGTGATAGATTCAGCCATATAAAAATTAGCATTATTAAGAAGACGTGTCGGCACCGTGTATTTATTGGAGCAAATAAATGAATAAGCGCGTACGAATAAATAGCAATAGACCGGACTGGTAGAAAATAAATGCAGGAAAAAGCTGTAAAACTTATCTGAGGTTAATTAACACAATTGATCACCATTAGAAATCACTAGATTAAATAAATAGTTTGATGCATTAGAAATGAATTAATCATGATAGATTAATAAAATTAAACAACACTTGCATAAAATCAATTAGGCATATTTGCATGCGTAAAATTGAATAACCCTTTCGCTAACAAAAAGAACTAATCGACCAGTGTGCGCGTAATAGCACCAAAAGTAGCTCTGTATTTATTAAATTATTATTCGCGCCTGCCATATATTTGCAGAGTACGAACCGATACCAACAGAAGTATATGAACCAGTTTTTGTCGACGCCGATCTTTACCACAATTACAAAGGCAAGCCTACCTCTTGAACATCAACCTAGTTATATTAAAGGTAAATTGTACATTGTTGTATCATATATGTACATGCATCAAAACTATGTCTCAAAATCAAATCGGATAAAAGAGATAAAGATGAAAGATATGAGAAAAGAGAATTATTATGACTGGTAAAGGGGGCCCATGGCAGGAAAGAGATGAGGGAAGAGGTGGGACCCTTTACATATGGTTAATTTATAAGGACCAACAAAACTCTCACCCGGATCAGATGCCGTATTTAAGTGCCAACCATTTTCCCATTTCTGTGGGCAGAAAATGCTACGTTGTTACGTAATTTTGTTCTGCACAACAGGTAAGTAGTGGATCAAGTGGAGTGTTGGGTGAAGGGAAAACCGGCCCAACCAACATTACAGGAACTCGGTGGATGACTGGGGTAACGTCCCAGGACACCGACGAAAAAAAATGGGTGGAGACTTAATCACGTAACCTGAAAAACATTTTGTATTATGAACTCGAACTCGCATCAAAGAGAATACAGGGGACATGGCTCATAGAGAGCTCAGAGTAGCTATGGGTAAAGTGGTACAAAGCCTGCGCAGTGCTATATCTCAAACCATAAATTCATACTTGTCTCCTGGACTGGAGTCTATGGCAATCGCCAGGGGTCTATCTTCTCTCCGAGTGACAAGTAGCTTTTTTAGTATTAAAATTTGCCACTAAGTTTTGATGAATTATTTTCCAGAAAAGAGATGACTAGAAATTATGATAACGAACAGAGATGAGCCATCCAGTGTATCTTTTGCTTTTAATGCTTGCTGAGTACACTAGTATTCAACCTTGCTATTATTCTCCTTTGTTAGATCCTTGTCTGGTCGGGAACTATTGTAACATCCCAAAAATGCTTAAATACGAAAATACGAGATTTTTAAAACTTTTTGTGTGTTCTTTCATTTTTGCCTTGATTGCATTTTTGAGAGTTACTTGTATGGCATTTTCTTTTGTCGGCATAGGTGATTACAGAAGACCCTAGAGATACAGACCCTAATATTAGAAATCATTATAACAAAGATAACCTAAGATGTTGCCCTGTTAAATGTTCCTAAGTATAAACCCTAATTAGGTCGACATCATAAAATATGAAACTTAATTCTCTAAAGGATCAAAAGCATCAAAAGTAGAAACATAATCCTCAAACCTACTGGTGAATTTCCTAGCAAAATACAATATGTTATTAATCCCTCTGAAAAGATTATTAGGAATAAAAATCCCAAAATGAAATCATGTTCAAAAGCCCAATTAAAATTCTCTAGCAAATGTCCGAATTTATCTACACAACATGATAAATTTTCTTAAAATGTTAGAATTTTAGCTATTCTAAAATTCTGATTTTCCTATACTTTTTCTCTATTCTCTTTTTCTTGCTCGTACTGTTTCTCCGATCGAACCCAAGTGCAGCTGAACCAGCTCGCCAGCAGGACTTCTCTATGCTTCTTCCCCAACCGATGGCGCCGCCCATGCCATCCTCTCTCTCTCTCTCTCCCGTCGCTCTCTCGTATGGCTCGCCTGCCATGTCGCGGCCATGCAAAGCTCCAACACCACCCAACCGTGCCACGCCACGCTCAGTGCTGGCATTTCGCCCGCAAGTCGTGCGCCCATCTCGCCATGCTCGCTGCCACGCCGCCCTTCGCCCATGCCGGCCACCTCCAGTTCTCCGCCCTTACTGCGATCTCTCTTAGCCTCCTTCACCATCTACTTCCCCTCCTCTTCTCCACCGTGAGCCAAGGAAGCTCAAGAGCCGAGCGCCATTGCCGATCTCGGACACCCAGTCGTACCAGCCGTCCCGGCCGCGCCGACGAAGTCCGGCCACTCTCATCTGCGTCATACCGTGTCCCCGAACCCTCCCTCTAATTCCCCTCACTCGATTTTGCATTCCATCGTAGGAAACCCGGCGGCGCCATCCTCTTCCTCAGTTCCGGCAGAAGACCACCACCACCGTAGCCGCACCCTACTTGGTGAGCCCTGCTGCAATTCCTCACGGATGAAGTGCCCCTTGGCCTTCCCCAAGCTTTTCCCCCACTCGTCGGAGCTTCCCCGTCCACGCCGACCACTCCGGTGAGTTCCCCTCGTCCTCCTGTTGCTCATGCTCGCCCTAACCCTTCTCTCTTCCACCACAACGCCGCCGTCGTCGTCGGCTCCTCCACGCCTGCCGCCGCCACACGCTGCCGCCCAAGACCCCAGTCTTTGCCCAGAGCCATTGCTACTACCCCCAGTACGCCTCACTCACGTCGATCCATTTGCCCTTGAAGAGCCTTGCCGCCATTGTCTCCATCGCCGGCGACAAGCGCCCGAGCCGCCTCGAGAGCGATCCTGTTCGGCCCCTTCCTGCCTCTGTGATTCCTCTCTTGTTTCCATGGCAAGTGGGCCCCCCTCACATCTCTCTCTGTAGTACTCATGCTAATTCATATGTAAAGCTAGATGCTAGCAGATGTATAGAGCCAATACAAGACTAGAAATAGATAATGAATATCTAATGAAAATATAGCTTGTCCCTCTGTGGATGTAGGACTGCAACTGTGACCAAGTGAACCTATTCCATTTTAGAAGAAGGATAGTCAGTTAGTAGAAGTCAACAGAAACAGGGCTCACCGAGTTAGATCATAAGTTAGTCAAGTCATTAGAGGATGTTATTGATTCAGTTAGTTGTTTGATCACTCAAAATTAACTAACAAATGTATCATGGAATTAGTGAAATCTTGTGATGACTATTTGATCTCTCAAAGATTTGCTTACCATTTGGGTAATTGATCTAGTAAAGGGTTCAGTTAACAGATACTTGAATGAAACAATAGATAACTAAAATTTGTAAAGACAAGCTTACTTAGGTGTAATACCCCGAATATCAAATAGAGAGAATATATTATTCGGGAGAGGGAAATTTATTCAGTATCGAGTGCAATATAGTCTAGAGAGGGATTTCTTCTAACAAAGAAAGTATTCAACAGGGATTCAAGTAAAAAGAGGTTTTTCGCATCTTTTCGCCAACCTGGGCCTGGGCCTTGGCCCAAGTGGGAACCGGCCATAAGGGGGGAGGCGCCACTCTCCCCCCAAAACCCTAGCCGCCTCACCCTTCCACCCAGGGCCGAAAATTCCCTTGCTCCTTCACCCTTGGCCGCCGCCCCTCCTGCCCATCTTCCTCCCTTGGCACCTCCACCTCCACCTCTCAAGATCAATTACTCCATTGCTGCCACTTCCTGGAAGCTTCCCCACCTTTGGGCGGCCATAAGGAGAAGAAAGGAGAGGCGAAAAGAGGGGGAGAAAGGAGGAGAAGAGAAGAAGATCTTCTTCGAGGATTGATCATCGTCTTCCTGTGAGTCTTCATGGGCAACGAAGTGCTTTCTTCATTGTTTGATGTTTATTAGATGCGAATTCGATTAGTTGGATTGGATCGAAATGCTGCCGTTAGATTTTCAGATCTGTCCAGATTGTTGCGTGGTCAATTTCGGGTTCTTACAGGCTGATTTGGAGATTTCCATCTTCTATAGATATTTAGGTATTGTTCTTAGCTTTCCGTATCCGCCAAGAACACTTAATTCTGACATACGGATCAAAAGTTATGGTATGATCTTTCCTGCTGTCCTGAATTCCTTACGAGAATGAACTGTCAAGTTGTCTTTTAAAATATGATTAAGATAATGACACATTCAGGGTTTCCAACCAACTAGATTGTTGTAACAATTTTTATAAACTTTCCATAATGTTAAAGAATGCCCTAATCGGAGTTGTATATCAAAAGTTGTGATCTGTTCTTTACTGCTGTCTTTTTCGTCTAGACAGAATCTGTCTTATACTTTTATCTACCTGTTAGCATATTCTTTTGGCCGAATTGGGAGATCTCGCCAACTAGACTTTTGTAGATATTTTCATTATGTTTCCTCAGGAACTTAGCTCACCTCGTTTCGAGTCTCAGATCAATAGTTGTGATTTATTTAGTACTGCTGTTCAGTTTGTTGTCCTGCTAGTTAGTCGGTTTAATAGAGTAGATCGACTTTGTGGACCTTGGGCTTAGGATGCTGCGATTAAGCATTTCGATTGATGTCCGGATCACGTGGTTCCTTAATCACGTATTTAACTTGTGTAGGAGGGGGAGTCTCGAGTGTAGCGCCAACCATCTTGCCTCAAAACGCTTCACAGAGCGGAAGGCAAGTACTGTAATATTCTTAAGACTAGTGAATGCTGAATGCTTGATGTTCGCCCTGTGTTTTTCTATGATCCATAAGAAGATTCAATGTTTATGTTCCTTTCATATTCGTTATTCCATGTTTAGAGATGATGACTTTCATAATTCATAGTTCATTCCATGCATCTATTGTTCATGTTTCATCCACGGGAGTGGATTATAAAGACCCATCAATTCCAGTATGGGCACGTAAGACCCACCATTCCAATGTGGGTAGATTTGGATACCCGTATGAAACGTTCTTCATACGGGCTTTGGATCCCCGCATTTTGTTAAATGCGGGCTTAAGTGAACACCGACGGGTGTGTCACTAGCTATACCGGTATAAGCAGGAGTGCAGTCCATTTATTACATTCAATCCATTCATTCCATTCATTCATGTGTTCTTTCGGTGCTATGTTCATATTCTTTAATGATGTTGTCTTGTTCATATTTATTGTATGTCCAATTATTCTTTGTACTTGCTGAGTCTCGGACTCATTCTTGCCTTTGTTGTTTGTTTTAGGTGATCATTGATGATGGCATTATTGGGAGGGAGTAGTCACGCACTATTCATTCATTTCACCATATTCAAGTTTCAATAATATGAATTGATTTTTGTCTTTCATTCGTTAATTGATGAACTGTAATAAATAAAGTTAGATGGTGGATGATATCTTTCTCCATGTTATGGTTGATTAAGTACTGCTTGTGATCCTTGATCATATAATTATTTGGATTCAGATTATATTCCTGCTTTTGTTCTATTAAATGTTGATCTCGTTATGTCATTAGATGAGATATTGTTTAAATTTTTTCGCATTATGGTTGTATGTTAGATTATTTAGGTAACATTTTGGCTTCCAAATAGCCAGGGTGTTACAGTTTGTATCAGAGCGGGCTTTAGGTATGTGGCAATTAAGTTATTAAAATGACACACTGTGCACAGTAGGTGGGGTTTGGGTAATCCTTTGCATCCGCATTTCTTGTGGTATGTTTCATCATGTTGAACTGTTCTTGAATTGCGTTTGTACTATCATTCTTGTTGTTAACCTATGATCTGCTACGATCTTCTATATCTATGAATTTATTCTATGTTTACTATGAGATAACCTTATATTCATGATTGATTATATTGGTTATGCGTATTGGTAACGGACGTTGAGAAGTTGAGAACGTGGTTGTTGTCCTGGGTTTTGCCAAGCTACACCACTGTTCGTGGTATGAAAATAGAGAAGTACTTACCCCCGTTCCATAGTTATGTGTTGAGCATGAGTTCTTTGATGAAGTTGTTGTCTTTCTCGAGCTTGTATCTGGTTTCCTAGTTGTAGGTTCTTGCAGTTGATGAATTTATTTTGAATGATGGTTATAATGAAGTGGGCAAGCTCCATTGGGTCTCTAATCGTTCTTTGAAACAAATATTGTTCTTCCGACTATTGTGATATTTCTGCTTCATGTGAACGTAGTTAAAATTGCAAAATTGATCTTTTCACGGAAGTTCTGTTTTACCCTCTGTTGGAAAATGTAACGAATTGGTTCGCTTGGTATTTGGGCAGTGGAAGATTTCTTTTACAAGTTCTTTATTATGTGGGACGTTAATCTTGCGTATTTCTTTTGGATTAATTTGAGAGTTGAGGTTTAATGCCTCTATTAAGAGAAAGAGTATGTTAAAACTCTTTAGTGTTGTATTGTCATACTTATCTAAGAGGTTTTAAATAAAAGAATTATTTGGTATGGTAGGAGTTATCAGGTTGGGTTATTATCTTGGTGCAAACCGATGACTCTTAGTTAATGTTTTCAAAAGTGAAGTTAATTTTGCCTTGGTAAAAATTAACCTTAAATATGTCTTCTATTTGGATAGCTAAAGGTTTTGTACAAATGCTAGATTCATCTGATCTTACCATGCTAAATTGTTGTTATATGTATGAAGAAATGGATGACAGTGGTTGTATTGACTTACAAAACCTTGTCTTATAAATATTCCATTGTTGAAGTTTAAAGATATTTCATTGTAATTTCTGAACAAAGGTAGGACCATGAATGCTTCCATGATTAGATAATCATTGGTTGTTAGTGTTAATGGTTAGAGTGAGCTTGTTAAAAAGCGGTTTGTTCTAGCTTGGTGGCTTTCGCACTAGATTTCTTTTCTAGAATAAGTTGTTATTACAATCCCATTTGATGCTGGAGATTTCTATGACACGATTTGTCATGTTTCTTTTAGAATGTTTATTGATGTGATAGTAAGGTAAATTGATTGTTACCAGGAATGTATGTTATTGATCTTAATAAAAATGTCTAGTAATGTGAGGGTAATGTTGATTCTTTTATAGAGAAATAAATTTGATCGTCTTTCGTGATATTTATTAAATGATCAAATTTCAAGTTTTGTGTTCATGATCTTTTGGGGGGTTCAAGCTTTATGTGGTAAACGAAGTTTGTCGAGTAAAGCGACATGTTGCAAAGTTATAATGGTTCTTCAGTAATGCAAGTGCTTTGATCTTGAATGCTTGTTTGTTCTTATCTGTTAAGGTCTGATATTCTCTTCTTGTGAGGCCTATGCTTTCAACTATGGACCCCACTTATGTTCTATGAGGTCATTGCCTAATTGGTTTTCTCCTTGGTCCTGTGTTCATTGCGAGTGGTAAATGATTTTCTAGTTGGTAAAAATCGTTTCATTTGCCTCTTCTTTTGAGAAAGAATCAACCCATCCTTTTCACATGGGTCTTTCGAAGTGTTTTCTATTTGTTGTTGTGAGATTGATGTTAATGCTTGTAGTAATTTGATCGCTTATCATGATATCGCTTAAATGAGAATACTTCAAGTTTAGTTTTTGTGATCTTTTGGAGCTCATAAATGTTCTGGTAGCTAAAATTATTTTAAATAAAATAGTGTATGGGAATTTCCTATTGCTTCTTAAGAGTTTCGTGTGATTTAGTCTTAAAGGTTCTTTGGTTTGAGTTCACAAAGTGAGGTTGCAATCAAAGAAAACTTTTTGTTGATTTCTTCAAGAGGAAATTAATCCATTTGCTTTCTGTGAAATCCCGTAAATGAAAATGTTTCGAGTTTTGTGGTTGAGATCATTTGGATCTCTTGTTTCATGAGTAGTTGAACTGTTCCGAGCAAATATGACGTGTTGAAGAATTTTATTGGTTCTTAATTAGTTCTTGTGGTTTGGACTAAAGATCTTATCTTGTTCGTTGTAGCAGAGTGTTGTTAGTCAAAGGATTAATTTCAGTGTTAAAGGAAAGAGTGCAGTAGGAGTATTTGAGAATTTGAGTCAAGATTTGTAACTTGTGGTTATTTGAATCGTTCCTAAACTTTCTGTTTTTTTCCGCTCAAGAGATGTCGAGTTTCAATCGCAATGTCTTTTTCTTATTAGCTGTTATTTGCTATTCCCTTTTGAGGGATGTGTGCCCTCAACTGTGAACTCAACTTTCGTTTTCCAAGATCACCATTATCAAAATATTTCTTTTGGTTTCGTGCTCGCTGCGAGGAGCAACGTTTTCCTGCGTGAGAAAACTTGTTCTTGTTCGCCTCTTTCTTTTGAGAAAGGATCAACAGTTTTGTGTTGCAAAGTTTTACAAAGTGTTATTTTGGCAACTGTTAGTGATGGATAAGAAATTGTAGTGGTGAGATTTTGTTTCCAAACTATTGGAGGAGTAGTAGAAGATGAATTGGTTTGATCTGTACCTCTTGGATGAAATTTGATTCACATGGAATGTTTGGCTTCGAAGTAAATCTGAATAGTGTTACGACTGAGTAGAACCTATGGTATAGTGAAATTCCAGAACTTCAGTTCATGTTGAAAGGTTGGGGATTATCGAAGATATGGAAACCTTGATTAATTTTATAGAGTAACACAATTGGATAGTATTACGAGACTGTGTGGGTGATTTCTGATGATGTCAATGAGTGAGTATGTTAGAATTGTAGGGATGTTAGAGATTTAATCCGATGATTTCACTATCTGTTATAAGAGAAATTTGTTGTAGAGGTCTTGGAGGTTAAATCTGGGCTTTGCATTTTTATGCTAGACCTTTGGTCACACAATGATTGTGTGTAGAGAAAGTAGAATAATGGCGTTTCCTGAGCAGTGGAATGATCATTGATAGAACCATTCTGATGTAGGACATGAGCGTGTGCATTGAAGATTTTGAGTTGTTGTTCTTGAAAATTGGAGATAATGTGATTGCATGTGATCTATTTTGTGGTGCTTTGGGTGCCTTCTATCAAATTAATTTCGTCAGTAGAATGAGTTGCCTAGAGTGTTCGGTGGGTTCAATAGAGCCTCTCCACAATGGTGTGGATGATGTATTTCAGTTTGAGCATAATTGAGGATGTTTAATTAAGAGGTTTAAGCCTGTGTGGTATGCGATAAATTCAAATTCCAAGGTTTGAGAGAAGTTTTATTCCTAAAAGAGAAACCGAGAAAAAGGATGTTTCCTCGGGTAGTCAAGCGTTTTCTTGATTCTCGTTTGAGTTTTGTGTTGTTGGCTGGTGTCTTCCGCAATTTGAGTTGGTGCTGTGTTGGCATGTTTGATTCTTTCCAATTCAAACAAACCAAAAGAAGAATTTGGTTTGGGCATTCAAGTGATTTCTCCTTTGGCTTTCGTGGTGTTCATTCATAAACTGCTTATTTAGAAAGTGGAATTGTTTTCGTGATGAATTGTCAATCTTGGATTTGACCCTTTTGGTGGAGAGTTGGCATTGCTTGGTTGCGATGAAAACACTTTATTTTCGATTGGATTTTGTTTGTAAAACAATTGTTTAAGAACGAGTTCTGTTGAGCATTCTTGTGTAAAGAAGGTGCTCCTTGTTAGGTGAAGAGTTCAATTTTGAGTATGTTGTGTGCTTTCGTACCAAAGGGGAAGTTGGCCCAGGTACATTCATTTGTGTCCGACAGTTGTAGAAATTACGAAGTTGGCGTATCGCTTTGACTGTCTCGGGTCCATACGTGAAGTACGCAACGCCTGGTGTGTTCTGGTGCTAAGTGAGTAACTGAGCAATTCAAAGTTTGAGATTTCGTTAAAGACGTTGACCATCGAGTAAGGTTTTACCTCCAATCCTCTTCTGATGAGTGTACCTGGAGAGTTTAGGTTGAGTGTTAGAGCTGATGTCGTTTTACGTCTTTGTGTTGTGGTCTCACTAGTCCGAGAGAGAGGCCACTGGGAGTTGGAGTTTCGTATGCGCAAGCGTTTTCTGGGTTGTTCGCTTCAACTACGTGGTTATCGTTGATAGTTCACAATTGTGGTTGTTCTTTCGCGTACTGCTGTGTGAGGATTTAGGGTCGAATCCTGTTTAAGGGGGGTAGAATGTAATACCCCGAATATCAAATAGAGAAAATATATTATTCGGGAGAGGAAACTTTATTCAGTATCGAGTGCAATATAGTCTAGAGAGGGATTTCTTCTAACAAAGAAAGTATTCAACAGGGATTAGTGGAAGTAAAAAGAGGTTTTTCGCATCTTTTCGCCACCTCCTGGAAGCTTCCCCACCTTTGGCCGGCCACAAGGAGAAGAAAGGAGAGGGGAAAAGAGGGTGAGAAAGGAGGAGAAGAGAAGGAGATCTTCTTCGAGGATTGATCATCGTCTTCCTGCGAGTCTTCATGGGCAATGAAGTGCTTTCTTCGTTGTTTGATGTTTATTAGATGCAAATTCGATTAGTTGGATTGGATCAAAATGTTGCCGTTAGATTTTTCAGATCTGTCCAGATTGTTGCGTGGTCAATTTCGGGTTCTTAGAGGCCGATTTGGAGATTCCATCTTCTATAGATATTTAGGTATTGTTCTTAGCTTTCCTTATCTGCTAAGAACACTTAATTCCGATATACGGATCAAAAGTTATGGTATGATCTTTTCTGCTGTCCTGAATTCCTTACGAGAATGAACTGTCAAGTTGTCTTTTAAAATATGATTAAGATAATGACAGATTCAGGGTTTCCACCCAACTAGATTGTTGTAACAATTTTTATAACCTTTCCAGAATGTTACATAACACCCTAATCGAAGTTGTATATCAAAAGTTGTGATCTGTTCTTTACTGCTGTCTTTTTCGTCTAGACAGAATCTGTCTTATACTTTCATCTACCTGTTAGCATATTCTTTTGGCCGAATTGGGAGATCTCGCCAACTAGACTTTTGTAGATATTTTCATTATGTTTCCTCATGAACTTAGCTCACCTCGTTTCGAGTCTCAGATCAATAGTTGTGATTTATTTAGTACTGCTGTTCAGTTTGTTGTCCTGCTAGTTAGTCGGTTTAATAGAGTAGATCGACTTTGTGGACCTTGGGCTTAGGATGCTGCGATTAAGCGTTTAGATTGATGTCCGGATCACGTGGTTCCTTAATCACGTATTTTACTTGTGTAGGAGGGGGAGTCTCGAGTGTAGCGCCAACCATCTTGCCTCAAAACGCTTCGCAGAGCGGAAGGCAAGTACTGTAATATTCTTAAGACTAGTGAATGCTGAATGCTTGATGTTCGCTCTGTGTTTTTCTATGATCCATGAGAAGATTCAATGTTTATGTTCCTTTCATATTTGTTATTCCATGTTTAGAGATGATGACTTTCATAATTCATAGTTCATTCCATGCATCCATTGTTCATGTTTCATCCACGGGAGTGGATTATAAAGACCCATCAATTCCAGTATGGGCATGTAAGACCCACCATTCCAATGTGGGCAGATTTGGACACCCGTATGAAACGTTCTTCATACGGGCTTTGGATCCCCGCATTTTGTTAAATGCGGGCTTAAGTGAACACCGATGGGTGTGTCACTAGCTATACCGGTATAAGCAGGAGTGCAATCCATTTATTACATTCAATCCATTCATTCCATTCATTCATGTGTTCTTTCGGTGCTATGTTCATATTCTTTAATGATGTTGTCTTGTTTATATTTATTGTATGTCCAATTATTCTTTGTACTTGCTGAGTCTCAGACTCATTCTTGCCTTTGTTGTTTGTTTTAGGTGATCATTGATGATGGTATTATTGGGAGGGAGTAGTCACACACTATTCATTCATTTCACCACATTCAAGTTTCAATAATATGAATTGATTTATGTTTTTCATTCATTAATTGATGAACTGTAATAAATAAAGTTAGATGGTGGATGATATCTTTCTCCATGTTATGGTTGATTAAGTACTGCTTGTGATCCTTGATCACTCCTTTGATATAATTATTTGGATTCAGATTATATTCCTACTTTTGTTCTATTAAATGTTGATCTCGTTATGTCATTAGATGAGATATTGTTTAAATTCTTCCGCATTATGGTTGTTTGTTAGATTATTTAGGTAACATTTTGGCTTCCAAATAGCCAGGGTGTTACATTCGGAATGTTACTAAGAAGATTAGCAGTAACAAGTATGATCAGTGGACTCGTTCCATTCCTGTGGATGGTTATTTGATTAGTATTAAACAAGGATTAGTAGAATGATCAGCCGAATAACATTCTTTTGTAGGCAATTAGTGATTAGAGGACAGTTGGCAGCAAGTAATGAACTCTAATCAACTAAGTAGCAAGAACTAATAAGATGCAAGATTGGAATACAGTACCCATCTAATAATGTAATATAGCTATAACAAGTGCCAAAACAAATTAATTAGAAAGTAGGGTTAGCAATTAACAATTAATTAAAAGAGTAAAATGAACTAGGAGTCAAGAATTAGACTATATGGTTAGTTAAACAATAGTAACCTCATGCCATAAACATGACAATAAGTAATACTGGTACTAGGTCTTTTAGACGGTTGATAGAAATTATTAAAGCAATCAGAGATTTAAAAATCATTAGTGTATACTTAGTCAATATCATTAATGTTTAGATTAAAATGAAGGTCAACTAAAAATAACCTTAGTACATATTTTAGTTAAAGGTTAACCCAATATACTAGGTGTACCTTAGTATAAGCTTAGTCATGTTTATGACTATAAAGAGGCCACACTTAAAACATGAAATTTTCTTGTTAAATATAAATTGTTAAAATAAACTATTCAATATGCTAGGACCCATGTGTCGTTGAGATGTATGTCTACCATATGCATGGGTCTCACCCGGTGATCATAGAACATCCTCGGTAAATAGAAAGTAATAACTAAAATAATCATGAGAGCATTTAAAGGGATTGATTTTGACTATATGATCATCGTGTATGTATACATAGAATGTCTAGAGAGAGTGCTTGTGAGTAGTAGGTGGTCTGTTAAGGAAAACAACATCACCTAGGCACTAGGTATCACCTAGGCACTAGGTATCGCCCGTCGTCATTCGTTCCCAATTATCGGACAATTCTTGATCCGAAAGCAGGTTAGTGGATATTACCTAACCTGGTAATCTCCCCTATCTAGTTAACCAGTGAGGAATATTCCTGTGAACATTCTCTCTCCCTCTTAGAATTATCTACTTTGGTCTGAAGAATTTCCTTCACTCCAAATATCAGCAGATATATTTTGTCTGTAGTATTTCCTTCATCAACTTCCTTGGTTATACTTCGTCTGAAGTATTTTCTTCATCAGCTCCAGATGAGTATGTTTGGTCTCATCTGAAGCACTCCCTTCTTTCAAGATATCGTTAAGTATGTTTAGTTCTGTTCGAAGTATTTCTTTCTGTTTGTATGTATTTGGATTTTTTGGATTTCATTTGGTTGTTTTCAATCGCTCTTGGATTTAAACGTATTCTACGTAAATAGAATCTGAAGCTATGATGGGACAGCAATCCAAGACAAAACAAGAACAAGACCAGGATTATCATGATATTGGGCTTATTCAGAATGTTGAGCAAGATGATTATCAACATATTGAGCCGTATCAGAATAATGAGCAAGACGAGTCAATACTTTGATCATATTGCGCCTACCGTTTGCAATTATATTGTTTTAAATTATGAAATTGCATTGCTATGTTTTATACAAATATATTGGTCTAGCTCATAGTTAATGCCTTAATAATAATCGTGTATTAAATTCCAATCCTTGAATTTGGATACTATCCTTGTCACCCTAGAATTAATGGTTAACATACTTGATATAAGTCTGTATCTAAGTGTTATGCTTAGCCTTGCTTAGATACATTGTCATTCGGGCATTAAGTTGCCCGACATCAATCAAAACTTTGAAAATGAAAATTCGGCAGTCGAGGCTGGGAGCCTGGCTGGTATGTTGGAGTAAATGTTATTTTAAAAACAAAAGAAAAACCCAGAAAACTGATTTCGACTTGGGCAGCTGGAAAGAGTGACTGGTGCCGGGGGCACGAGAGAGAGTTGGCATGCGGATGTACCACCCAAGTCAATTAAGGACCGAATCTGGTGATGACCTCTCACGTAAAACAGTGCAACCACAAGTCGGTAACATATACGACCTGGCTGACTAATTTGTTTCGCCTCGGCGTGCCTTCGACGTTGGTGGATGCAGGCGGATAGACGGGGGAGAACGAAGCTGCGGTAACCGCACGGTGCTAAAGGGGGACCTCCGGGTTGGAGCGAGAGAGCACGAAGGAGGTGATACCTAGCGGTGCGAAGTTGAAAAGAGGTGGGGCATTGTAAAGGCCTTGTGATAATCAACATTAGCCACACACCTACGGAAGTGTGTTGGGTCAGTATAAGTTAATTTATCTCTTATGGGTAAAGTATACAAACTCTGCAGAGTAAGAAAACTATCTAGATAGCCGTGCTCACAGTCAAGAGCGATACTGAGAACTTGCTTGATATACCTTTCCTTTTTATAAAACCATTGGGGTGTGTGTTTGTGTGTGTGTGTGTGTGGAATGAAAAGGGTGGGTTTGAGCCTAGCAGTTGGAAATGTTGAGGTTGAAATCCAGAGAGTTGAGAAATCCCGGTCGGGGACCAGTGGTAATTACGGGATAGCCTGAGCATTGAGTGGACGTACTCACTCAATGGTATAGGAGATGGAATCTCCGCTAATACTTTACAAATAAAAACTCAGTTTATAAAACTTGTGTTAGTAAAATGCTAAGTTTCAGGATTTGCTTTTACATAATCTATTTCAAGAGATGGCTTTGTGCAAAATAAAAGAACCATAAGACTTTCCTTTTATTAGCCTTGCATCTATAATAATTGCATTGTGTATTGGCTCGCGAGTACGGTTGTGTACTCATGCTCGCTATTTACATTCTTTTAGTCAGTTAGCACAAAAGAAGACTACAGGGATAAATATGAGCATTGAACAAGACTGAAGATCAAGAAGGCCAAGAACTAGGTCACGAGTCCACAGTCGAATGCCGGTGGGCATATCGTGAGGGTTCCATGCGTTCTACACTGATTCTACTTCATTCTTTGTTTTTACGAAAAGTATTTGGTGCGCCTGCCATTACGCAAGTCAAAAGCCGTAAGGTATATTTACGCTTTGTTTAATATTATGCAATAACTTTACATTCTCGTGATATGTATTTGAACCAACAATGTAACTGTGTGTGCCAGCTACTGATCCAGGGAATGGCACAAATATACACAATAGATCCCAAGTTCCAAATTTGGGGTCTGACAACTATCCCGAGTGGAATGAAGGACACGTAGGTACCGCGGAGATCGCAGGAGGTGAGGGTGCATACTACGAGAAGCAGGGCGAGGGGGACACCTTGTTCGGCGAGTGGGACGAATAGGCAACCAGTGAAGCAGGGCAGGCGAGCGAGGGGACTTAGTCCATTTGGCAGTTATAAATTACTACTTGTAAAAAGAATCTTAGCCTTGCGTGGCTAACTAAAATAAATGATTGTATAGGACTAAATGATCTCTTTCTATCAAATACTTGTTCTTGAGCTCTTTATTCAGATGGTGACGTAAGAAGAATATGACTTTAGACTTATCTTCATCTAGAGGACCACCGGTTTTGCTAGGAGGGATGATAGTTGCACTTAGCCCTTTGGAGGATAAGTAAAACTCGACATCAAGGGCCCAGGTAGGTAGTTGCTTCTGTCAACTGCCAATTCATCAAATTCCCTCTTTGCGACGTCAGTCATATTGTCTATACAACATATAGCAACATACACATAATTACCATAAGGTAATCAATAGGTACAACATGTACCACATAAGTCAAAACATGTGTTATAGCAATAAAATGATTTACTATAGCAATACATAACAATCCATGATTTTCCAATAATTTTCTAGATATAGATTAAATTTCTATACTCTAAGATAGTAGAAAAACAATTTCTGGTAAGTAAAAAAAACCTAAAGGACTTCAAATTAAGAACTATAAAACTTTTGAGGTTTATTACATAATTTTCCACCAAGTGAAAGCCCTAGAACATTAATACAAAATTTCCAAGGATTAAATCGCAAGATTTTTGTCCGGAATGACCTATTTTTAATAGACGAGGACTTATGTGTAATTATGCAAAAATCATGAGGGCTTTTTTTTGTAAAAACACCATAGCCGATTGGATCCATCTCAGTTGGGCCTTTTGGGCACGCTTGCATGGCCTAGCAGGTCCAAACCCTAGCCGGTCCGGCCCGCGTCACTCGCACACGTGCACACGTAGAGGTGAGCAGAGGCGACAACGACGAGAGGCGAAGCGGCAGCAACGCTGTCCACGGTGGCCCACGCATGTGCTCAGTCCAGGACCAAAGTGGTGATGCTCTCACGTATGCCCCATCTCGTCCTCACCATGGTCAAAGGTGGTAGCGACGGCGGCTTCCGCTCTGTCCTCACCGAGGATGGAGCCAAAGGCTCTTGGTTCAGCCGTCAGTGTCGCGGAGGCGGCCTCGGTTGCATGAGGCGATAGTGGCGGCGGCCATGGCGAAGAGGTGCCATGGTCGTCTCCTTCGACTCGATGACTGACGCGAGGTATCGGCGGCAACGAGAAGAAGCGGCGGCAACGAAGAACAGAGCAAAGAGAGTCTTTGGTGAGGTCACGGAGGCGAGGCCAAGTGCCCGGTGGACTTCGACGGCTACGCAGAGGCAACGATGGCGAACCCTATCCCAACGACAGACGACACAGAGGCAATAACCAATCGACAAGGGCGAGACCATGACGACAATAGCGCATGCGGAAGCGTGCCCTTGTCGGCAGATTGGGGCGGTGGTGGCGCTTGCGCAGAGGAGCACGTCCAATCGGCCCGTCGGTGACCAACAGAACGTGCATGGAGGCGCACGGCCGTAGGCCTAGGGTGATCGATGGCATAGGGGGAGGCATGCCCATTTCAATCTCGGCAACGACCAACGGCATGTATACGGAGGTGTACGGCCGCTTGGCTTGGTTACCCGCCGGCATGCTGCGGAGGCGACATCTGGTCTAGCGGGGCAATCAGCGGTGCGCCACGAAGGTGGCGCTTGGTCGATCTCGGTGATGGTGCGCTGACATGTACGTGGAGTTGTATGACTGTCGACCTTGGGAACGGTGCGGTCGGCGCACACGCGGAGGCATGCACCCGACCGCCTGCCACCGAGAGAGGGTGTGGCGACGTAGGGTAGAACTAGAATCGATCTACAAACAAAAAAAATCACCACAAAACTTGAATTGATAAGCTAGATCAAAGACAACATACCTGGTACCCTTAGCAAAAACGTTATCATGCTGATAATGTCACTACTACAGAAAAGATCATCACAGACGGTTCAAAATCGTCATCACAAATGGTTTTCTGAACCGTCTAACTTTATGGGTCTGTGATAATATGAGGTCATCACAGACAGTTTTTGAACAATAACCGTCTGTGATAGTCAATTATCACATACAGTTCTTGTTCAGAACTGTTTGTGAAAATAGACTATCACAGACGATTTTTTGGTAAAAACCGTCTGTGATAGTTTTTTCTATTACAAAAAAAATCCGAATTTTGAGCCAAACCAATCAATTGCTGGATAGTAATTTCCATATGTTTTTTTGATAGTTTGTAGGAAGGTAATTAAAAGATTCTCTCTCTCTCTCAATCAATGGCTCATTCTATGACAAGGATGAGGTCGAGTAGAGGCATCCATCTCGAACAGAATTAACCTCCCTTGTCGACCACAGATAGGGGTCCTCTCTGAGAACGAAATCTGATAGGATGGAGGGGATGAAATCAGAGTGAGAAGGAAACCAGGATGGGGATTTGGGGGACAAAACTTCATGCTCACTTGAGGCCAAGATGGGGGGCGGCCAAATCTGGCGGTATTGGTCGAGCCGCAGCTCCTCGCTCACTAGAGGCGCTGTGAAACAACAGGCTACGGATGCGTGTCAGGCTCCTGCGGCAGGCATGGAGCTCCTGCGCGTCCCTCCTCCTCGTCGTCGTTAGCTGCCTCTCCTTGTCGAACCGTGCTGGAGAATCAAGGGCGGTCGCTGGAGCTCGACGTGGGGAGGGGAGAGGGAGAGACTGATAGAAGACAAGGCGGGGGTGGGTATAATATATAAGTACAGCACCAAAACATTTCGCCTCCCGTGCAAGCGTTCAAAATTTTTTGTGAATCACAGACGGTTTCAAACAAAAACCGTCTGTGATGAGCGATACAGGCTCTGGATCAAGATCAATGATTGTGGCAATTTTCTTTACAAAGTAAATGTCGACATTGGCTGTTGTCTTATTTATAGATTCTCATGTGGTCACCAAGTTTATAGATATTTCTTGATGGGGCGATTCTTCTAATGCTTCTACTTGCTCACTGTTGCATCCAATTACGGGGGGCAAGTCCCTTTAGTTTTCTAGCTCTGATGTGTGCGCACACATCCATGCTGGTATCTTCCTCCGTGGGAATGATCAAATCCGGTAGGCCTTTTCCTGAAGGTTCCATACTGGTGCCAGGTTTTAACAGGCCCCCCTTCTGGTTCTAGGGAACTTCAGTGATCGGCCGTGTCAAGTCCTTCTTTCCTTTTTCACTAGGTATTCCCCGTTACTTCGGATTCATGGGGCCGGAGTTCTCGTCCTTTCTGAGGCCTCAGGACAGGATTAGGGATACCTTTATCTTTCTTCGGTATTTCAACCCTCTCCGGTGCATTGCGTGCAGGCACATGCCACTTGGTCACGCTCTTCAAATCACTAAAGTGGTCAGGTAGTTGATTCGCTAATGCTTGCAAATCAATTATCTTCTGGACTTCTCTTATCTTCTCAACTACTCTATTTGCTTCACTAGTGCGTGGGTCATGTGCATGGATTCCTGTGTCTTGCCATGTTATGTTCCGATATTTTTCATCAAGGGGTTGATTCCCCCCCCCCAAACGACGAAAAATTATCCCCATACAATATATTATCAGCGAATCGAGTAGTATGCAAATCTCCAGTCATAGGGTCCAAATACCTGATTATGGATGTTATCTCATAACCAACGTATATCCCAAACTTTCGGAGAGGGCCCATTGCAATTCGCTGCGGTGGTGGTATAGGTACATAAACCTTGTAACCAAATCTGCGAAGATGAGAAATTTTTGGTGCTGACCCTTGCGTTAGTTGCAAAAAAATGGTTGCTATATGCTGGTGGTCTAAAATTGATGAGAGTTGTTGCGTTCAGGACTGCGTGTCCATTATGGGTGTGGACATGCCATGCAATAATCATCAAATGCCTTCAAAATAAATTCTCCAGCGTTGTCCATTCTGGTGGACTACACGTGATGATCAGGGAAATTATTCTTAATGTTAATTATCTACGAGATTTAACTTTGCAGAAGTGTGGTTTCTCGTTGACAATAAACATATGTGCGACCATTATGAGGAAGCATCGATGAACACCATAAAATACCTAAATGACCCAGACAGGGGCTGTATAGGACCGCAAATGTCTCACTGGATATGGTCCAGGAATGCAGAGACTTTATCCTTTGTTTTCAGAGCAGAATGTCTAGTAATTAATTTTTCGGTGGCACATGCGGGGCACACAAAATATTCCTGATTCGAAAAATTCTTTACATCAATATTATGTCTTTGTGAATTGTTAATTATATTTCTTATCATCCTAAGACCTATGCGGCATAATCTATCATGCCAGAGATAGAAAAGTTCAGAGCTTCTAAATACGGTTTTCAGAGCAGTATAGGCTGCGGGTGCCTTAATATTAGTATAGTAAAGCCCAATTTCATATGAAGGAAGTCGTTCTAAGATCCTTTTGTACTTTCTTCACGCTATGCAATGAGCAGGTATTCCTTACCATACTCTTCTTCAGTCTCTACGTGGAAACCGTTAGTGCGAATATCCTTGAGAGTTCTAGTCGATTCTGGGTACAACAAGGCTTCTTTAATGATCAAAGTTGTGTCTATTGGGAGTATAATTATGGCCCTTCCTGAGCCTATTATACAAGTATCACTGCTCGCGACTGTTGTAAGACTACCAGCGTTCTTGCTGATCGACTGGAAGAATTTCATCTCTCTCAAGATGGTATTCGTTGTGTCGCTATCTGCTAAGCACACCTCCTCCATAGGGCGCCACACGTGTTCTAATACTTCAAATATCAACACATAACTTGCTATTATAAATACGAGAAAATTAAGTCTTGCAGGACTCATCATAAGAATTTAATGCTTTGCTCTCCTGGAGCTTACAACCATTATTCAAAAATAATTCAATGTTCTGCTTCAATCACAAACTGCAAGTTACTATAAAAAAGATTCAAGTGCAATGCGTGCACTAGATCGAATCAGCGAAGTTTTCAGAAACTTCTGCCTCAATCTGCTCGCGATCTTCTCCTCTTGGGCAACTACGGCTGCAGCCGCTGTAATGTCCAAAGGAAGGGCGATGGGGGTTGGTACTAGGCTGTCTACATCCATGAGTGCAACTAATGGGTGTGGATCCTCCGTGCCAGCAATGGCGAGGTGTGCCTCATACTATCATTTGCCCTTCTTCTTAGACTAGAAAACATCAATAACGTGCAACCCACGACCTTACCCTTCTTACCACTCTCCTTTATCAGAGGCTTCCTCACCTTGTAGCTGCTAGCATTGGCTTTATGGCTAATATTGCTACTAGGCGGCTGTGAGTTTTAGTTCTTCCTTAAAACATCAGCTTGAGCTTCCACAACTTGCATGATGTCAATCAATTTGGCATACTCAGTGTAGCCGTCTTGATGATAGTTGCGTACAGATTGCACTGCATTTGGGTGAAAGGGGGAGAGAGACTTCTCAATCTTCTACTCATCCGTGATTACCTTATCACAGAGTTGAAGACTGGTAGAAATTCCATACAAATTCTGGTCATACTAGGTCAGTTCTTCGAACTCCTGGTTCGTGATGCCAGTCATCTTCATATTCATGCAAAGAGTTCATAAGATTACTGCTGGTAATCTGCATAAAATGGTTGCAAAATTGTCATAATGTTCTTTGAACTCCTGGTTCGTGATCCCGTATTTTTCTATGCATTTTTCATGATTCACTGCTATTTTCAGAGATTAAAAGTAATATGCACAATCATAGATAATCAAAACAGTAAATACAATATATAAATTGCATAGAAATAATAATAACAGAGTTAAACATGCTTCAAATGCTCAAAAAAGATTCAAAAATTGAATTCCTGAGGTCATTTTCTACTGGAAAATGATTTTTGGTGAATTCTGCAATTTTCAGCGGATAAACCGCTAAATTTCAATTCTGAGAAATTTTCGCACAAATTTTCAATTTCTAAGGGGTTATTTTACAAGAATTTCTTTCCCAAAATATTTCCTTGTAATTTGCAGAACTTCGAGGGCTTATTTGCAAATTTCTGGGATTTTCCCCCTTTTCTCCCCTCCCTTTTTTTTCTCGAATTCCTCTGGCCGAGCCATTTTTCTGGCTCGATTTTGGGCCACTTTCAGCCGGCCCACTCTTTGTCAGCCCAAACGGGCCCAAAAGGCCTTCTCAGCAGATCCTTGACGGTAGCGTAGCGCCCAACCCTATCCCCAAAGGTGGTGGCGGTCTTGGCTTCACCTGTGATAGCAGCAGCAATACCATGCAAAGGCGACGCCCGGATGGCCTTGCGGAGGCGGTGGCTATGCACGGCCCAGATGCGTGGTGGTAGCGGCGTCGCTTCGCGTCTTGAGGCCGAGTTTGGTGCGAAGTCGCCGGCGATAGCGCGGTGGGTGCCAGCGTGTAGTCGTCTTGGCGGCGGATCGTGTCTTTAGGCCTTCTGCCACACAGCGAGCGCGAGCGTTCGCCGGCGGGGCGCCGTCGGATGCCCGTCGCGCACATGGTCGCCGACGCTAGTTCTGCAGCACGAGGTCGTGATGTCGGACGGCGGCGGCTTCGCCGTCTGGTGGTGCCATTTTGTCTCTTGCTTCGGCGACGATCTTGAGATATCGGCCGGCGCGGTTGTAGGCCGCAGGGCATCACGGAGCGGCCACGTTGGCGTGACACGCGGAGGTGCGAGCAGCTCCGGTGGCGAGGCGCATGCATGCACGCGTCTGCGGCGAAACAAAAGCTGCAGCCGGCGACACCGGCAACAGCGTCGTGAGGCGGCGATGGCGGCCGCAGTCAGGAGTGGAGGTGGCGGCGCCTCATGCGGGAGGATCGAGCGGAGGCTCTGGCGAAGGCGGTGATGCGGCTCTAGGTCGTGGCGGCGCAGATGCGTGGCAGTAGTGGCGGCGTGTACGTCGCAGTGGTGGTGGCGATCGCGGCCGTCTGAGACTCGTCGACCGGTTTTTTTTCTTTTACTGTCCATCCATGAATTGTGCAATCATCATCTACTCTTTTCGTGTAATTTACCGATCGGTTTGGCCGACGACTTGAAGTCGGCTCATGGTAGATTAGAGCAAATTTGCAATATATAATTCATGGTGCAATCGACATCTACTCCTTCATGTAGCCTACTGATCGGCATTGTGTCGGCGACTTCAAGTCGGCTTACGGTAGATTAGAGTGGATTTGCACTGTAGGAAATACTCTAAAAAGTCAAATTTGCGGAATTAAAAGCGATATAGAAAATACGATTCAATCTACGAGCGTTGTGTTTCAACAGTTAGCTTTCGATCCAAGTAAAGGAGGCCTAGAGGTAGGCCAGAGTCGATCGTGATGATAATGTGTTGATACAGTGTTGTTGGCGAGTCCAGTCCGAACGATCGCCTCGTAAACAAGCGTAGAATCGCTTAGAACAATGCAAGAACACAAGTACATAATAGTAGATTGAACACAGAGATATGGGGGACTTCTTGCTTCTCTTTATTCTTTCATCAAGCGACCAGCCTTTTACAATGACTAGTACCCCCTATTTATAGTCTAGAGACCCTGCTAGGGTTTGAATAGGGCGCCCACCCATGGGCTGGCTGCTGGACGAAGCCCATGGTTTCCTAACAGTTTTAAGTGTTCATTGTTGCAAATTGCGATCGCGATGAGCACTTGTGGGGACTAAATGCTACTAGCGTTGTTCCTTTTTAGCGTGTCCATTTATGTCCCTTCTCTTTGGTACATTACAGGAGACTCGATCATCTGCAGTGAATCCATCGGCCCGGACACCTTTCTAGATCAGCACGTACCAAGAAGTTAAACAGACAAGTCACATTTGCGACCATTCGAGCATCAGAGCCTAGCTAGTCCTAGAGTTAGGGGTGCAAGTGGGGGGGTGGGACACTGCACCCCACCCTCACCTGACCCACACAGCCACACCTACACTGCCTGACCCGCTTTGTGCACACCAACCCGCACAAGCTGCACCCCCACCCGCACAACCCGCAAGGCTTCCCCTTCCCTCCTCCCCGCCAGCAAATCTCTCACTCACCGCCTCCCTCCTCGTCCACCCCCTCTCCCTCATCGCCCTCCTCATCCTCCTCGCCGCCTGGTGCCTCCTTTACCTCCTCCACCCCGCCGACGCAACCCCGCTGATCTGCCTGGCTCCACCCGCAAGGCTTCCCCTCCCCTCCTTCCTACCAGCAAATCTCTCCCTCGCCGCCTCCCTCCTCGTCCACCCCCTCTCCCTCGCCGCCCTCCTCATCCTCCTCGCCGCCTATGCTTCCTCTACCTCCTCCGCCCACTTCTTGCCACCCGCTACTTGCGCTGTCTGCGCCTTCTCTGATAGGGAGACCCTTGTGGGCCTCATCGTTGCCTCCGCATTCGTCGTCTTCCTCACCTCAGTAGGATCCCTCATCTTGTCCGCGCTGGCCCTCGGCGCCGTTGTCGTCTGCGCGTAGGACGCCTTCCGCGTCCCCGAGGATCTCTTCCTGGACGAGCCCAACCAGGCCAGCGACGGTGGCCCCATCAACCTACTCTCCATCATGTGGTGGCATCGCTTCTTGAGGCAGCGCTCGCTGCTGTTGTTGCACGCGCTCACCGACACCCGCCGCTTGCACGCATCACCCTTGGACTGTCCTTGAGCTTGCAGGTGGGGGTGGAGCAGCTGATCTTCTTGCACTTCTTGCTGTCCGGGGCGTGCTGGTGGGCGTGGTTGTGGCCATGGCTGTTTCCTGGTCTCCCTCGCCCCCTTTCTTGGCCTCCCTCACCCTTGTTGATATGCCTGGTTCCACCATTGGGATACCCAGCTGATCCTACCTTTCCTCTTTGTTTCTTTGATTTGTTGTTGATTGGGTTGGGAGTGTGACTTTGCTGTCTATGCGGTGTCTGGTGGGTTACGCGGGTCGGGCCACTTCAAACGCAAGTTCTAAGTAGGTTTTTGCGGATGGATATGTGGGCTGCTTTTGTGGGGCGTGCTAGCAGCTTAGCGGACAGAACCGCCCCACTTGCACCCCTGCCTAGATTCTCGCTTCTGCACTTATGCATGTAGAAATCAAACCTGTTTAAACCTCGGGCTAGGCTAGAGATGAAAAAAGCTCGGCCTTGAATGGGAGACCCGAGCCTGTCCTGAAAACTGTGTTATCTTATAAAATAATATTATTTTAATTCTTTTTTTAATAAATATTAATATTTAATTTGTTTCGAGAATAAAAAATTGTTTTTTATTACTTTCATTGTCATTGTCGGGCGTTTACCTTTTCGCCGAAAATCAAGGCCCGAGCCCGTAAAAATCAGATCAGACTCAGACCGGGTCGTCCATAAACAGGTCTAACAGAAACCAAGGAAAGGAAAGGCTCCCTTCCAAATCAAATCTATCATGCACGCATACGGCTGTAATTTTACTCTATTCTGGTTAATTTCCTACGATTTTGCATGTTTCAAGTCCCGTTTTGAATGCAAGAATTTTGAAGTAACTTCGCAAGAAACCGTTCAGAATCTAGGAAAATTCCAGTGTTCCAAATAAAGCCAGAAAAGCTAGCAGCTACTTTGAACGAGTTAAAACATAATATACAATTCGGTTTGTTTCGCTGTATGTTGTAGCCAGAACTGGAAGAATTACCAAGGGCTTTAATCATAGCGACGTCCCCGTCCTGCGCCCAATCGGAACAACTTTATTAGTGTATTAGGATTCAGCAGCAACTTTAGTTGTCAGAAATTGCAACTCGTTTGACAGGACCGGGCCGGGGGATCGACGGGACTGATGATCTGATCCTGATGTGGAATAAAGCTGGCCTTGTTTCGTCGATGACGCGGACTCCGAATCGCATTCTTCGCCACTAGCAAAGCTTTGTTGATTCCTCCAGAGCCCTCGCCCATTTTCGTCGTTCCATGGTGCAGAGTCGCTCACTGAAGAAGTCAGCCGCAAGCTACCTCATGATGCAAAAGGCATCCCCCTTTGCTGGCTAATTGTGAAATTTTAGTTTTTGCGTGGATTTTTTGTCCTGTCAAAGAAAAAACTTGCAATCATGATTTTTCGACAGCGAAGAGACCATGATTACATATTACGACAACAAAAATGTACTAAATTGTTGCAAACACTGACTAATGAACCACCCTTCTGAATCCCGCATCGTGCGTCAGATCAACATGTCAAAATTTTCTTGCTGGCACATAGTAGTGCTCCTTTCTGTAATACAATACATAGAAATATATTAACCATGTTATAATTGAGCTCTTATTTGTAAAGACTCATTTATTTCTGAAATTCTAAAGCATGTATAATTTTTTTTTTGCTAACTATGTATTTCTCTCTCTCAAACAAGTGGCCCATAAGACCAGTGTGGTGGTCCATAAGACCAGTTTGGTCAGAACACTATGGTCGAAACAAGTGGTTCATAAGACCAGTGAGAGTTTTTCTTAGACCACCTTTGGACCTCTTCAGGAGATCCTCTTGGACCTCTCTTGGAGATATCTTAGGATCACTCCAAGAAAGTTTGGTCGGAATATTGTAGTCCCATTGGACCTCCTCAGGAGATCTTAGACCTCTTCGAGAGATCCTCTTGGACTTCCCTTAGAGAGTTTCTTGGATCACTCCAAGAGAGTGTGGTCAGAACACTGTGGGCAAAATAAAGTGGTCAAACCTAAGTGATCCAAATAACGTGATCAAAACTGTAGACCAACGTGTAATCAGGATATAATAAATACTGCTTAATTACCATTAATTGGTTTTGAATTAGCAGTTACCAGTGTTCTAATGTGTGTTTTATTGAGCAGTTTCTAAAGACTAATTGACTCCACCCTTAAAATGATCTGGAGACGTCTAGACCAAGGAAAAGATTTTTCTATTCCAATTCTTCTTCTTCTTCTTCTTCTTCCTCTCTGTTTTCTTGTGCTGGAGGGTTGTGCTGGTTGAACCAACTCGTCCCTTCTCCTTAGCGTACACCAGGAAAGAGGGTGAGCAGTATCTCCGAACCATTGTCGCAGAGTTTACCTGTACGGGGCAGCAATAAGGTTTATGGGCAGCGCATCTGCGCGACCGCTTGCTGCATTGCGACATCTACGGTCTACACTGCATCGAGTCTCTACTGCTTCCTGTTCTTCATCGACCTATACTGTAAGTTGTGTGTACGACCAGTATATTCTGTCATAATCATGATATCGAGTATGTTTAGAAGTGCAATGTATAGCCTGCTGTTAGTATCGATTTATGCATCACTAGTTATTTGTGATCTTTGCCTCATAATAAAATCTGGAATTAAAATGTTGTCCACTTTTCCAACAATCCAGAAACCGTATTGTGGATATTTTTGTGATCTAGCAATAGCTTGTGCTTCTGATACTATGAAACTTGAGAGGTTTTCTGGTCAGAACTTTCGTAAATGACAGACAAGGGTCAAGTTTTGGCTCATATCTTTGGGCCTGTGGTGGGTGATCCATACACAGTATCCAATTACGATTGAACAGACCATGTGGTTTGACACAGATGACAACACCGCCCTTGGATGTATACTGATCATACTATCCGACCAATTCTATGATGTATACATGGACTTGAAGTCTGCCACAGAGTTGTGGGATGCACTCAAGAGCACAAATATGCCGAAGCTGAGGTTGGTCGTTGGCTCTATATGTGCGAGCAATTCTTCAACTAATGCATGGTTGATGCTAAGTCGATAGTTGCACAGGCTCATGAGCTACAGATATTGGTCGGAGAGAATGCATATTTGGACTGTGTTTTGCCTCCTAAGTTTGTGGTTGTGGGCATTGTTGCCAACCTTCCTGCTTCATGGAGGGGTTTTGCCACTGGCTTAAAGCACAAGAGGGAAGAGATATCTATTGATGATCTCATTGCTAACCTTGATGTGGAAGAAAAGGCAAGAGCAAAAGATGCACCAAGCACTTCCAGTCAGAACAATCAGATCAATGCAAATGTCATAGAAAAGAGATATGGCAAGAATAACAAAGGCTTTAAACCAAAAAAAGACAACTAGCTTTAAGAAGAAAACTGAGAAGAAGGATATGAGGAACGTCACCTACTTTGTATGTGGGGAAAACGGTCATGTGGCGAAAGACTATTATTTCCGCAAGAGCAAGGATGGTGTCCAGCCAAAGAAAAAGGTTATCAACGTGACCATAGGCGATGCCTCAACAGGAGGGTATGGTAATTCACCTGTTGTATTTTCAGCATGTCAATCCACTGATTGGTGGGTTGATACTGGAGCTAATGTTCACGTATGTTCTGATATTTTCTTATTTTCTTCTTATTAGGCAGCCGAGGCTTCCTCCGTCCTAATGGGAAACAGGTTGCATGCTTCTGTTCTTGGTGTTGGCACGGTGGATCTGAGGCTTCCTTCAGGGAAGATTGTCCACTTGAAGAACGTGCAACACACGCCAACCATAAACAAGAACTTTGTTAGTGGTTCCCTCTTATGCAGGGATGTGTATAAGCTAGTATTTGAGTCGAATAAAATTGTATTGTCTAAGTTTGGTAACTTTGTTGGCAAAGGCTGTGAGAGCGAAGGCTTGTTCCACATTAGTACTTTAGAGTATAATCTGAATGTTGCAACTGGTTTGAATAAATATGAGGCCAATATATGGTATTCTCATTTTTGTCATATTGGTTTTGATAGTATTGCTAGAATGTCCAGATTAGATTTAATTCTAAAATGTGAAATTATCAAAGGATCAAAGTGCCAAACTTGTGTGCAAGCAAAACAACCTCGAAAACCCTTTAAGGGGTTACAGAAGGAAAAGAACTTGGCACCTTTACATATTGTCCATTCTGACTTGTGTGAGATGAATGGATTGTTGACCAAAGGAGACAAAAGATATTTTCTAACTTTTATTGATGATGCATCACGATATTGTTTTGTGTATCTACTGAAAACAGAAGATGAAGCTTTAAATTACTTTAAAATTTATAAGGCCGAGGTTGAGAATCAACTATAAAAGAAAATTAAAAGACTAAGGTCTGATCGTGGAGGAGAGTATATCTCTCATGAATTCTCCCAATTATATGCTGAACATGGAATAGTCCATGAAGTTACACCACCATACTCACCTCAATCAAACGGGGTGGCTGAGAGGAAAAACCGGACACTAACAGACTTGGTGAATGCCATGTTGGAGAGTGCCGGTATGCCTAAGTTATGGTGGGGGAAGGTATTTTGACAACAACTTTCGTTCTAAATAGAGTAATCACTAAAAGTTGTAAGATTAATCTGTATGAGGGATGGAAGGGGAGAAAACCCAATATTAATTTTCTGCGAACTTGGGGGTGTTTGGCAAAAGTCAATATACCATTGCAGAAAAAGAAAAAGCTTGGACCTAAAACAGTCGATTGTGTCTTACTGTGATATGCTCATAACAACACGACTTATAGATTTTTAGTAGCAAAATTAGAAACTCCTGAGATTATTGTTAACACAATAATGGAGTCCAGAGATGCGTCTTTTTTGAGGATATTTATCCTATGAGAACTGCATGCAGTACATCTCGAACTGAGGATAATCAAACTATGAATAATAGTAATTTTGAACCTACCACCATCTCTGAACCAATGAGTGATATACCACCAGTTTATGATTTTCCTAAGGAAGATAACAATTTAGTCGAAGAGGCTCCTCGCAGGAGCAAGCGGCAAATGGTTGAGAAACCTTTGGCGAAGACTTTATTGTATATCTCATGGATGATGTGCCAAATTCTCTTTCAGAGGCTTATGCATTACCTGATGCTGAGTATTGGAAAGAGGCAGTCCATAGCGAGATGGATTCCATCATGGCTAACAGGACTTGGGAGATCATTGAATGTCCTATCAGGTGTAAACCTGTTGGATGCAAGAGGATCTTTAAAAAGAAAATGAGGCCTGACGGTACTATTGATAAGTACAAGGTAAGACTTGTGGCCAAGGGTTATACTAAAAAAGAAGGTGATGATTATTTTAAAACTTACTCTCCTGTTGCCAGATTGACCACCATTCGTGTGTTTATTGCATTAGCTTCTTTCCATAGTCTACACATTCATCAAATGGATTTAAAGACATCTTTCCTTAATAGAGAGTTAGAGGAAGAAATCTATGTGGAGCAACCTAATGGTTTTGTAATTTCTGGACAGGAAAGTAAGGTAAGCAAATTAATCAAATCCTTGTATGGTTTAAAGCAAACACCTAAACAATAACACGAGAAATTTGATAAATCTTTAACATCTGCTGGTTTTCTTGTAAATAAGGCAGATAAGTGTGTGTATTATCGTTATGGTAGGGGTCAAGGAGTGATTTTGTGTTTGTATGTTAATGACATACTTATATTTGGGACAAACACTGCTGTTATTGATGAGGTTAAATCTTTCTTATCTAGATGCTTTGATATGAAAGACTTAGGAGAAACAGATGTTATTCTGAATATTAAATTGATCAGAAATGAGGATGGGATCACTTTGAACCAGTCCCATTATGCTGAGAAAATCTTGAGCCGGTTCGGTTTTGAGAACTGAAAGATTTCTCCAACTCCTTATGATGCTAGTGTCAAGCTTTAAAAGAATAAGGGATTAGGCAAAGATAAATTGAGAAATTCACAAATTATTGGATCCCTTATGTATCTATTTGGTGCCACAAGACCTGACATATCATTTGCTGTGAATAAATTAAGTCGGTTTACTTCTAACCTAAGAGATGATCACTGGGAGGCACTTGAGAGAGTGTTGCGCTACTTGAGAGGTGCAACCTAATACGGAATTCACTATACTGGGTATCCATCTGTATTAGAAGGATGTAGTGATTCAAACTAGATCACTGATGTAGATGAGATCAAAGCTACCAGTGGGTATGTGTTTATCCTTACAGGTGCTGCAGTTTCATAGAGGTCGTGTAAACAGACCATATTGACAAGGTCAACCATGAAAGCAGGACTTGTAGCACAAGACACAGCTACTGTTAAGGCTGAATGGCTTAGAGAGCTTCTGTTGGACTTACCACTGGTTGAGAAACCAATACCGACAAGCCTAATGTACTGTGATAATCAAATAGTGATGATTAAGGTTACAAGTACTAAGAATAACATGAAGTCCTCCAGACATGTAAAGCGTAGGCTTAAATCTGTCAGAAAACTGAGGAACTCCAGAGTAATTACTGTGAATTATATACGAACTGAGAAAAATCCGGCAAACCCTTTCACAAAGGGGATAGCACGGAAGGCGATTTCCGTTGTGTCTATGGACATGGGAATGAGGCCCATTGGAGTTACAACTCGACAATAACCCATACATTTTTGATCGGAGATCCCGTGACTTAGGCAATGGGAAAAAATAAGTTGATGTTTGAACAAGAGAGTACATTTTAATAAAAATATGTACCCGTGTCCTGATAGACAAAGTACTCTCAACTGTATGGAAGAGGATGGTTTAAACTCTTAATGTATTCTTGTGTTCAATGAGGGAAAAATGTATTAGCCTACAAGATATCTAGAATGAACACACCTACTTGAACTTAACTGAGGTCGCAGTTCACGAGAATAGGGGTATTATCTAGAAAGCTTATAAGCAGATAAGGGTGCATGACCAATAAAGCTCCGGTTAAGCTTGGTTCTTTGACAGCCTAGTATCAGTTGAGATTTCAAGTGAAATCTAATCACGAAAGACTGTGAATTTAAGGCATAGTCCATTCATCAGTTGTGAGAAAATGAATCTTGTTATTCTAGGTACAAGTTCAACCCGTTCGGGACTTACACGGAAAGACTGGTATATTAACAACTTTTCAGCACAATAGTCTTTATCTTCCTTTTTGCTGCTTGCCTTGGAATTGGTGGGGGATTGTTAGAATTAAGCCCTTATTTGTAAAGGCTCATTTATTCCTAAAATTCCAAAGTATGCATGGTTTAATTTCTTTTGCTAATCGTGTATTTCTCTCTCTCAAACAAGTGGTCCATAAGACCAGTGTGGTGGTCCATAAGATCAGTATGGTCGAAACACTATGGTCGAAACAAGTGGTCCATAAGACTAGTGAGAGTTTTTCTTAAACCACCCTTGGACCTCTTCGGGAGATCCTCTTCGACCTCCCTTGGAGATATCTTAGGATCACTTCAAGAGAGTGTGGTCGGAACACTGTGATCCCATTGGACCTCTTTGGGAGATCCTCTTGGACCTCCCTTGGAGATTTCTCTTGGACCTCTTAGGGAGATTCTTTTGGACCTCTCTTGGAGATTTTCTTGAATCACTCCAAGAGAGTGTGGTCAGAACACTGTGGCCAAAATAAAGTGGTCAAACCTGAGTAATCCAAATAACATGGTCAAAGCTGTAGACCAACGTGTAATCAGGATATAATAAATACTGCTTAATTACCATTAATTGGTTTTGAATTAGCAAGTACCAGTGTTCTAATGTGTGTTTTATTGAGTAATTATTAGAGAGTAATTGACTCGACCCTTAAAATGATCTGGAGACGTCCAGATCAAGGAGGAGATTTTTTCCATTCCAATTCTTCTTCTTCCTCTATCTTCTCTTGTGCTAGAGAGTTGTGCTGTTTGAACCAATCCGCCCCTTCTCCTCGGCGTACACTGGGAAGGAGGGTGAGCGGTATCTCTGAACCATTGTCGCAGAGTTCACAGACGGGCGGTAATAAGGTTTCAGGCGTAGATTCGCTCGATCGCTTGCTACTTCGCAACATGTACGGCTCTGACCGCTTCTGTTCTTCATCAACCTATACTGTAAGTTGTGTGTACGACCAATATATTATATCATAATCATGATATTGAGTATGTTTAGAAATGCAATGTGCAGCATGCTGTTAGTATCGATTTATGTATCAGTAGTTATTTGTGATCTTTGCCTCATAATAAAAATCTGGAATTAAAATATTGTCCACTTTTCCAACAAACAATTGATTCAGAAATAACAAAAATCAATTCTCGTGTCTATACATGAAGAACAATAAGGGAGAAAGGAAAGAGAATTTGGGAATTCTCTCCGCTTGTACTTGTGCCCTCGGAGATAGGCAGATGATGAAGCAAAGCAAGCTTGTTGCAGGAGAATTGCTTGACGAAATCACCAGGACAGACAAGACGAGAGTAGACACCGAGGGTCAAGATGCTGAGAGATCCTTAGACACCGGGGGGCAAGATGCTGAGAGATCCTTTGCAGGAGAATTGCTTGACGAAATCACCAGGACAGACAAGACGAGAGTAGACACCGGGGGTCAAGATGCTGAGAGATCCTTAGACACCGGGGGGCCAAGATGCTGAGAGATCCTTACACCTAAGCAACATTCACCTCTGAATTCTTTGTCTGATAGTAGCAGCAGTTAGCATATCCACTCTCGAATTGGACAATTCACACCGGAAGTTGGATCTTGCATGCCGCAAATCCAAGGTAGTGGGTACTGGGTTAGTATTTTCGGAACAACAACCAAGAATTGGACAATTCACACCGGAAGTTGGATCTTGCATGGCGCAAATCCAAGGTAGTGGGTGCTGGGATAGTATTTTCGGAACAACAATCACGAGGTCTTGGATCATCTCCTCTAAGGCCTAGATTCTTTGATTGCTGCTCTGTAGTTTAGTTTATAGGTATAGCGGCCCAACAATCTGGGTTCGAGATATTGGTTTAGCCGGTTGGGATCGGACACTGGTTTAGCGGTTCGACGGTGTTGTGCAACAAATGATATCAGAGACTAGGTATCCTGAATACATCTTAGGCTCCACGGTTGCCGAGGAGCACACTCGATGTGTGAGGTGAGGGGGAGATTTGTGCGGATATTCTAACATCAGATGTGAGATTAGAAAAGTATGATTTATATGGGTGAGGGTGTACCCACCTATCAAGCTAGTTTTTTGGAACGAGATAATCCAATACTCTTTGGTTATTACTCTATAGTTGAGCTTGTGGATATAGAGCTATAACATATGGGACTAGGACGCTGCTTTAACGAGTCTGAGATCGTTCGATAGCGTTGCGCAGCTGTGGAGAATAAGGAACGGTATGGCCCATTGTATGAGTTGACGGAACACGTCTTTGCTACTTCAGAAGTATTTTCCTATCTCCAGAAGGTGAATTTCGTGTCATACTAGGATTTGTTCTGATGGTCCGGGAACATTTATTCTCCAGGACGTGAAGTTCGGCAACCAGTTACTGGAGAAAATGGAGACCGTCCTACAGTCCTACTGGGAATTAGGTCACTAGCGAAAATCTAGTGGATATGCTGTGCTTGTTTTAGATGAGGAGCCTGATTAGACGATCCTGCTGGCCTGTTGTGCACTAAATAACAATCAAAGCGCGCCACTTTGTCTGAAGAAAATCATCGGTATGCGGGCCCTTCTGTTTGCAATACGATCTGATGGGAATTGATAGAATCGTATAATCATTACACTGATCGTTTCAGTTTCAAGAATGTTGAAATCTTTTGTACTGTGATTCCTTTCTTATCATTGAAAGAGGAAAAGATGTTGACGTTGTTACAAATATTATGTGTATATTTATGGGCCTAATATACTCTATATATATATAGAGAGAGAGTACAAAAGAGATATATATCATACATATATAAGGAAATACAAAAGGTATATAAGGAAATATAAAAAAAAATCATATTCTAACAACCTCCTCTCTCAAACACATAGTGGATCACGTACACTGAGTTTGGAGAGAAAATACAAATATTGTACTATAGTCTGTGGCTTCGTGAAGAAATTGGCAATCTGTAACTCTGGGAGCACAAACTATAAAGCAAGTACTCCCTCCTGCACCTGTGAGCGAGTGTATGAAGCATCCACACCAATGTGCTTGGTGAGCTCATGCTTCACTAAGTCACGGGCAATACTGATAGCACCTATATTGTCAAATAAAAGAGCGTAGGTCCCATCACATGCACTCCAAAATCTCTAAGTAGCTATCTCAACCAAGTAACATTTGTTGTCACTGCTGTCATAGCTCTCAATTCAACCCCTGTACTCGAACGGGAAACTGCAGTCTGTTTCTTTGTCATCTAGGCAATTAGGGAAAAACCAAGAAATACACAGTAAGTAGAAAGAGAACGACAATCAGAAGGATCACTAGCCCAAGTCGCATCGGAGTACGTCTGAAGCTGTAGTGAGTTGGGGCTAGGGAAAAACAAACGACGAGAGATAGTCCTACGTAAATAACGAAGAACACGAAGAAGGTGACTGTAGTGAAGATGGGTAGAACGAGCCACGAACTGACTCAAGATATGAACAACATGAGCAATATCATGATGAGTGCTCACAAGATACACCAAACTCCTAATAAGATCACGATATCGAGTAGGATCCTTAAAAAGATCACCATCAGTGGCACGAAGCTGAAGGGATAGCTCCATAGGAGTCTGAGCAATGTGAGTGTCAGTCAGACTAGACCAAACAAGAAGATCCTGGACATATTTCTGCTGTGAGATGTAGTAGCCCTCATGCATGGAAGATACCTCAATCCCAAGAAAGTACATAAGAGAACCAAGACCGGTCATCAGAAACTGCTCACTGATATGCTTCCTCACATACGTGATGAATGAGGAATCATCACCAATGATAAGCATATCATCAACATACAGAAGAAGTAGTATCCTACCCCGAGATGAGACATGGACAAAAAGAGCAGAATCGTGGGAACTGACAATGAAACCGACAACAGTAATATCTGAGATAAAACGCGCAAACCAGGCACAAAAAGCCTATTTGAGGCCATAAAGAGCACGACGAAGACGGCAGACGTGCTCATTGGGAAAAGAATACCCAGGTGGTGGCTGCATGTAGACCACCTCATGCAAAACTCCATTAATAAATGTATTCTTAACATCTATCTGAGATATAGACCATTGGCGAACAGAAGCAACCGCAACAAGAGTACGAACAGTGGTCATATGGGTAACAGGGGCAAAACTCTCATCGTAGTCACGACCGTACTGCTGCTGAAAGCCGCGAGCCACAAGATGAGCCTTCTAGCGCTCAATAGTATCATCAGACCGGGTCTTAATCTTGTACACCCACTTGCACGTGATAGGGAGAGCATGCACAGGTGTCGGTACAATATACCAAGTCTTCGTATGTCAAAGAGCATCAAGCTCCTCTGCCATAGCGAGTTGCCACTCAGAATGAGGTGCAGCCTCATGATAAAAACTTAGCTCAGTGACAGAGAGAGCATGAGCTATCGGATCAAATCCAAGACGATCTGGAGGTCAAAGGGATGTCCAGTCACAAAGGACGTAACAGGGAGCATCATCAGAAGGATTAGATGTAGGTATTGGCAAGATACCAAGAGAGGAGACTGGTGAAAGACGAGGATGCCTGAAGTAGTGAATACCAGAGAAACGAGACGTAGTACTGCAGGAACAAGAGACAGTGCTGCAGGAGGCAACACCAAAGGTGGAGGTACAGAGGGAACCACTGGAGACAGACCAGGGTAAGACTGTGATAGTGTAGAAATGGGTGAAGAGTCAGAAAGAGACAACGATGAAATCATCTCAATGGTGGAAACAGGACAGGGAGCCAAATCTTGATAGAAGAAAGGTCGAGATTCATCAAAGACAACGTCTCGTGAGATCCTGATCCATCGATAACCCTTATGCTTAGAACTATAACTAAGAAACACACACTCAACTGATTGAGCCGATAGTTTGGTGCGCTCACGAGGCAGTAGCAGAATAAAATAGGTGTAGCCAAAAAAACACGAAGGTGAGTGTACTGTGGGACTTGAGAGTAGAGATGCTCTATAGGACTGACACCCATAACAGCAGTGGAAGGTTGCATATTGATAAGATATGAAGCTGTAGAAACAGCCTCAGCCCAAAATTATGGTAGAACGTGAGGCAAGTAGAAGAGTGCAGACAGTATCAATCAGATGACGATGTTTGCGCTCAGCAACCCCATTCTGAGCATGGGCACCAGGATAAGAAGGCTGGTAAAGAGTGTCCTGCTTAGAAAGAAACTATCTAAAAGTGTAACATCCCAAAAATTCTGAATATTTGAAACTGTTTAAAAATATGGGATTTTTAAAATAAAATTTGTGCTTCGACAATGTTCGAATTTCCGAGTTGTTAATTGAAATCTCAACCCCAAAAATAGAAAAATGAATTCAAACCGAGTCTAAAAAGAAAAGAAAAATAAAATAAATTGAGATCTCAAAAGTGCGGCCAGGATGGAACCATCCGGCCCAACCTGACTTCTCCCTTTTCTTTTTTCCTTTTCTTTCTTTTCTTTCCTTTTTCCCTTTTATTTTCTTTCATCCTTTTTCCTCCCTGGCTCACCCGTCAGCATCTTCCTCCTCCTCTCCTGTTTCTCCACGCGCCGCATGCGCCTTGCCACCCATACTGGCGCCATCTTTATCACCGCTATACTGCGATGTCGCTACCAAGACACATCACTCGCCCATCTTGTCGACCACGCTCTTCTTGCTACCGCTTTGCCCGTCGTGTCGCCTATCCCGTCGCCCATGCCGCACAAGCACAACCACACCACCAATACCGGTAGCAGCTGTGCGCTTGCCTCCCCTTTTCATAGCCAAGCCTTAGCCCCTCCCCACACTACTCTTGCTCCCTCCTCATCTCCCAATCCCCCCTCATGCGCAGAGAGAGCGCTGCGCTGTGGAGCTGTTGTGCTGCTAATGGTGCACGTCGCCGCCGTGCCTCAATAAGCTACGGCCATCCCCGCTGTGCACATCACCACCACCTCATCTTCCTCGTCGTTGCATCCACCTCATTCCCCCCTTCACAGCCGAAGCACCGGGAACACCATCACCTCCATCCGCACTAGTGCCCAATCGCCTGGCACCGTCGCAACCAATTCCTCCGTCCAATTGACCCGGTGAATGTAACATCCCAGTTTTTAGGACTTTTTTTTGACAATTTTCAAATTAAAAATAACCATTTGATTTTATTGAATTGCTAAAGCTTAAACTTGAAATTTTAGAAAATAAAAATAATTTAATATGAATTAATCAAACTTCAATTAATCTAAAATTTGGTTTGCTTGAATTTTCTTGGGTTTATTGGATTTAAAGTCAAAAATAGTATTTTAAGTATTTTCTTGAATTTTCTGGATTTTATAAAGGCATTAAATATTTTCCTAAAATTTAGAAATAATTTATGTGCAAAATTAAAAGCTAAATTTAAATTATAAATAATTTCATTAAGTTCCAAATGATTCAAGGAATTTCTCTGTATTTTTATTGAATTTTTGGACTTTATTTACTATTTTCTAGAATCCTTTTTGTTTTATTGTGTTTTCTGAAATTCGAAAATGTATTTGAAATTCCTATTCGTGTTTTGGGCAAAATTTCCTCGGTTCGATTCCTATTTTCCTCAACCGCGGTCTAGCTTGCGTGGCCCACTCCCTATGCGCCAGCCCGCTCCGCGCCTCTCCGCTCGCCCTCACCGATAGGCAGGCCCCGCCTGTCAGCTCCCTCTTCCTCCCCGTCATCTTCCCGTTGAGCGCCCATGCCGAGCGGTGTCAGCACGCCTCACCCCCCATCGCCTCACCACTCGTGTCAACGCGCATTAAATGCCGCTCCGCGCATCCCCTTTGACTGTCGCGCCCACGCCGTGGCCCCATGCCGTCACCCATGCCTACGCTGTCGTGAATCCCGCCGAGCCCATCTTCTCGCCTGGCCCTCCTTCTTACTCTATAAATGGAGCACCAGGAGCCCCTTACACTCCTATTTCAT
Source organism: Phyllostachys edulis (assembly GCA_036346405.1). Taxonomy (NCBI): domain Eukaryota; kingdom Viridiplantae; phylum Streptophyta; class Magnoliopsida; order Poales; family Poaceae; genus Phyllostachys; species Phyllostachys edulis. Next base: position 45,716,247 of record CM070555.1, read on the forward strand.
CTCCCTATCTCTCCCCTCCTATCCCGCCCTCTACACGTCGTGCTTCGAGGCCTGCCGTCGCCGGCCGGAGCTCGCGCCACCGCCTGTAGCGGCGCCGTTGAAGCCTCTCTGGTGTCTTCGTCTTCACCTTCAGCATCACAAGCCCGTTCGCCGCCGAAGCCTCTGTCGCTGTTTTGCTAACGTGGCGACGCCATCCTTCGCTAACGTGGCAACCTGTAACAGTCTAAAATCTCTAAGTTGGATTAGTTAAGCATCTAATAAGCATTTATGAAATTTTGGACTTTTTTAAAACTTTTGTTGCAAAGCAAATGTGTTAAAAACCTAGTAATCCATTACTTCTTCTCTAATTCAAAAGTCCAATTTGAATTTGGGGCAAAAATAAAAAGGTTTCAAGTGTGGGAATGTATTTTAGAATTCAGCTTAAAAATAGCAATACCTCAAATACTCCTAAAATACTTGAGGTTGTTTTTTACGAGGAATCTCAATTTTAAAACTCGAAAGTATATTTCCTTAATTTCAGAAATGCAAACTAAATATTATTTTGAAAGTATAGTAGGACCCATAGCTAGGAATATCTGAGTTAAATCCTATATGCTCTAGTCTGCTTATTTGAAAATTTTCTGGAAATTTTGGATGTTATTTGGTTTCTTGTCATTTTGTATGCTCAAAATTGAATTTGAATTTAAAATACAAACAAATCTTGCGAACAGTGCCTGAAAATAATTTTCCTATATTCTGGAACACTTTAGGAACTCACCTTAAAAATTTCACAATTTTTATGTTTTAATTGCTATTTTTTAAGCAACTAGTCAATCTAAGAAAATCAAAAGTCAAACACAACAATAGAAACTTAAAATAATTTTAGAAAAAAATTGTAGAAATTGTAAAACCCTAGAAAAGTTAATTAATGATATAACCAGTGTCAGGGACTTTCCATAAAGTTTTCATCAATTTTGGAGCTAAACATCTACTCTCAAAAATTCATTTAAGCTCTCAGCTTTTTACACAAAAATCAGGGAATCGCTATTCCTCTAACCGAGCCCGAATGTTCGGACCAACCTAGTTTGGTCGCCTTGGCTCAGCCCAACCAGCTCCGCTTGGCTCGCCCTCTGCCGGCGAACGTCGGCGCCATCCACCAGCTCTTCTTCTCCACGCGTGCGCAGCAACAACGTGAGCGCAGCCTGCACGCCTTGCATGCATGCCACGCCTCCTCGTCGCCCATGCCGCCAGCCACCTATGGCACTCTGCCCGCTCGCCTATGAGGACCACTACCGCAGCCTACTACCCGGCCTTCATTTCCCCTCCTCTCTCTCCGTTATTCTACCAAGCTCAAGGAGTCTCGAGGGCAGCGCCGCTCTCGGCCGCCAAGCCGCCGTGGAGCCACTTAGTTGTCCCGGCCACGCCGGTGATCTCCGTCGCCGGCCGTCTGAGTCACGGTGTGTCACACCCTTCCAGGAGCCGAAGCCCTCAATAAATTCTAGCTTTGGTCCACCGGAGCGCCGCGCTTGCACCTTCTTCCCCGTGACCAGCCGACATCGCCTCCACCGCCGTCGTTTCTTCTCCGGCGACTCTCTCTTTCTCTAATTACTTCCTCTGTGAGCACCCTTTGGCTCCCTTCTACCGACCCCTAACTCTCTCTTGTGCCCTCTTCCTCCCCAGATCGCTGGCACCGTCGGTCACCCCGCGCTGCCCGTGGTCGACGTCGCCAGCCCGCCTCCGGCCACTGCGTCTCCCTCCAATTGCACCGGTGAGTTACCCTTGCCCCACTACTGCCCGTTCTCTCTCCATTTTTGCGCTAACTCCACTCTACGTCGCCAGCACCATTTTGCCCCCACGGCCGACCGCCGCTCACCACCGCACGGCCGCCACAGTGCCTCTCTGGCCGCCCCGAGACCACCCCTAGCTCCCTTGACATCTTGGCAACCCATTTTGGCCATTTCCTTAGCCTCCGCGCCACACCCCTCGCCGGCGATGAGCCACATCCTTGCCGCCGGCCACTTCCCCTGTAGCTTCTTTTTTTGTGTTTTTCTCTGTCAGGGAATTGTAGGGCCTCCTGAGAATCAGTTGATAGCTAAGTTTGGTGATGAATTAATTAGATCACTTCTGCTTGTGCTTAGCAATTTTGAAAATTGAATTTAGGAGAAGTTAGTTGAGAAATCAGTGAAACCCTTTGATGAACTAAAGATCAGATCTAGTTTTCTGAAAATGCTCAGTAAGCTATTTGCATGGTTAAAGTAGTAGAAAGAAATGTCTTCAGTTCATTTAGTCTTTGGTTAACTATTTAGTAATTATCTAACAATAGCAACTAAATCTGAAAAATCCTTAAGGATGTGAAATTTCTGAAAACTCAAGTTGTTGATTTGAAGAAAGATGTATTGTCAGAGTAACCCTTTGGCCAAAACTTATGTCTTTTGCTAGCAAAATTTTGTGTAGGACATTTAGGTCACTTTAGTGAGTTAGCAAATTGGAAGTTTGTTTTGAAGGGAGTCTAGTTGTAGTTCTCTATCAGAGTTAAGTGTGTAGTTGTAGGAGTATGCACAGTAATCTGAACATAATCAGTTTTAGTCAATAGGCTTTTGACTTGTTAATGCAGTAGTTGGAAATGTTAGTGATTCCATTAGTCTTTAGACAACTATTTAACAGAAGTAACCAAATCTAAAAATGAATTATGGTAATGAATAATCATAAACAAGCAAAGAAGCAAACAAATCCTTTTTTGTACTTTGTAAGCAGAGATGGGAATAGGAGTGCATTTAGGAGCCTCAGTAAGCTTCAATCAATTCAAATGCTAGTAAATGGAAAAAATTTCCGTAGATTAAATAGCTATTAGAGATTGAATTAAAAGGAGCAACCTAACCTGCGACAAGGATTGAATTCTGGGTTATGCAAAGTAAAGCAGTGAACTTTTGGTAGTTAAAGAAAAGGTCTCAGGAGAAAAACTTGTAAATAACAGTGGACTTCCACTTAGATTTTTAGACAACAACAATTTGTTAAGCCAATCTTTCTCAATAGAATTTCTAAAATTGGAAGATAATTGGTAAGAACTAGAGAACCTAAGCCATAAAACTTATTTGGTTGAATCAGCCATTAGTAATTAATGCAAATAGAACAAGAGCTAAAAGCGAGGCAAGATCAGATTGTAGAATTCTAATATCAGTGAGATAGAGATTTGTCTAATGCCATTACAACTGAATTCTAAAATATAAATACTAATCTTTCACATGTAACCTAAAAGAGTAAAATCATTTATAAACCAAAATTTGGGTTATGGTTAGTCAATCAACAGTAGAACTTATGCTCTAGTCTCAATTTCAAAAGTTCATAACTAATTCAAATCAACTCCAATTAAAGTAATTCTTTCATCTAAAATCATTCCTTCCATTTTGTTTTAATTATATATTTTTTGGAGACTTTTTGGAATTATGGTGTTTATTCGATGTTTTTGCCTTTTCAGTTCTTACGGTTAGATGACGATGATTCGGAGTGCAATTGAGAAGTTCGTGAGAATGTCCAGAGTTCCAGCAAACAAAGGCAAACAGTTTTCCTTTGATGCACGTTGATCCCATTATTTGCGCATATTAATATTTTAATTTCAACTGTATGTATGCATGCTATGTTAACAAGTTATTTCTCAGTTCGTGATAGTTTACCTGATTAGTTAAATGAACTGTAGGTAAACATCCATCATTTACTACTGAGCCTAGGTTTATATTCGCTGTGATTTAGAGCTCGCTGGATGGTGAAGGACCGGAAAGGCGACTAGAGGGGGGGTGAATAGGAGCACCGAATCTTTTTCGCAAAGAATGGATTCAACTTATAAATCACTCCAATAGCTATGAGAGCTATGAAGATCAATGATTAAGCCTGAGAGGAAGTCTTATGTTGAATCCTCCTCACCCCCAAAGCTCAAACAAACAAAAAGCGAGGAAGAGCCGAACAAATCGGAACAATCGGTACAACCACGGGCAAATGGCGGTTGTACATGATCGGCTAAATCAAGAACAAGCGGCGGTTGTACCGCATGATCTGACTAACCGAAGATGTTAAGCCAGTTCATCCGATTGTCTGGAGCAGGCAAAATCCGCTTCGGGTTTCAAAAGCGAAAATCAACGTAACTTTTGATCTCTGGCGGCCAAACTTGACCAAATTTGGAACACACCTTCCTAAGGATGTTAGGAACCTATTCAAGAAAGCGATTGAGTAGATCCATCCACAAAATCTCAGGAATCAACCAAAACGGAAGAACGAAGAACAGAGACAACCCAAAACTGAAATCTTAGATTTAAACCAAGTTTGCTCTTGAAATCGATCAAATGATCTTGTGGCACTAACCCATCATAGAACAACTCGTTTTGAGGCTTCCCAACAAGAAACAACAAGAGACTCACAAAATCAAGAAATCATCAAATGGGAGTCACGAAGAAGCAGAACAAGAGTTCGAGAGACAAACTTGATTTCATTCATTGAATCAAAAGCGAAAAACACATAGATACATCCCCATACGCATGGACATTAGAACCAGAGGGATGATTACATGTAAGCTCAATCCATCTCCTCACTCTCACAACTCAAGAACAAACACTCATCCATTCTTGAGGGAGATGAACACAAAGCCAAGAAGGGACAAGCGGGGAGCACTACTCGCCTACACCTCCACTCTCAACAACTAAAGAGCAAAAGAGACAACCTCACAAAGCCTCTTTTGACTCTAAAACCCTAATTCCACCCAAGTGCTCCGAGGAGGGCATGCAGCCCTCCTCTCCTTTTATAGCGTCGGCTCTGGTCTCCGCCCGTTCGCCCGCTATGTCCAATGAGCCCGCCCGCTTGTGCGGCCTTGCGAATTTCGATTCGCCTTCACGCACCTTCCCGAAGCTTCGCGCTCCTTGTCTCGCCGCCTCGCAACCACCTCGAGTCCACGTCGTCTTGACACATCGACCGTTCGACCTCGGCGCCACTGCGCCTAGTCCGATCCACCGTGTCTCGCCACGACTCCACTCGGCGTCCTGCGACCACGAGACAAGAAACACGAAACCGGAACAAGTTCTTCACAACTTGACCCAGCGTTAGCTCAAACATGCAATATGCAACACATATGCATGAACACACTTGGATATGACCTATCCCAAAACTCAAATCACCAAAATGGCGAACCTCACAATACAATCCAGACAACCGCCATGTTACCGGCGGATCAACGCGCACTGGTCGTCTCGCCCAATACTGCGGTCGTTCCGATTTCCAATGAAGACCGAACTCGAAAAAAAACAACTTCTCTGGAATTCTTCAACGCCATTTACCAATCGGTACAACCGCCTGCGATCGTATCCCGCCCATAACACGCCGGATCGTTCGATTATCTGACGATACTGATTGACTTCACGAAAACGCGTGAACCGCGCAACGACATGGTCCGACCACACAAACCAAACTCGACTGACTTAAAACCTTTGTCAATTACTCATCACTTTCATGGAGACACGACCACATGGTCTCTCAATCTCCCCCTTGATGAGAATATTGACAAACTCAGAAAAAGCTTTTAAGAAGAGTTTGATTTTGAAGAAACCAACATGGTCCAAGAAATGAAATGAAGCAAATGACCATGTCGACAGAAGGAACGCTAGAGCAACAACTGAAAGAGCAAATTGATCTCCAAAGCTCTAAACTGTTCCCAACAGACTTTTTCTTCTCTATTCTCCCCCTTTTGGCAATAAACGCATCAAGATGCAATAGAGAGAATATGACATGTTAATGGATGAAAAATGGCTGAAGTTTGTTTATTTAAGCATTTTGAGCCATGAGAATTATCCATAATGACCAACATGTAATACACCAAGCCATAACTTAATAAAAAGGCTATCTAGATCATGACAAGATATGTATAAGCTAGCTAGAACACATAGATGACAATCTGAAAATGAGGTACATTACGTGAGCAAGTCAAGTCATCAATGAGCAAAGTCTCGCTAGAGATATCCAAGGATGATGCGAGCCATGTCAATAAGCTAAGCGGAACTAAGAAGCTTAAATTGAGACCAAATAGAGTGCTATGCTCAAGATTGAAACATTGGTTAAAGTACATGATACTTTTTGTGGCTTTAAGCACATTGAACACATGAAACATATTTTCTTTTGAAATTCATGGTGGTTTCCAACCAGATTTTTGTTTTATCATGTGCTAGGTCTCAAGCCTTATGCGACTACTCCAAGCGAGAAGCTTAAGAAGATAGTCTAGGTCACCCAAAACTCCCCCTAAGTTCATGCCAAGTGCAATGGCAAGCCGTCTCATAGGAGAGAATTGGTGAGATCGGTTTTTTCGCACAAAAGAGATCTTTTGCCTTTTAACAAGTTGTACTAACTCATGCATCACCAAGAGACTAAAACAGCTCTTTCTAAGGCTCAATATAGATTCATCACTCTACCCGACCTATTTGACATGGCATGAATCATAAAAGGATAGCTCAAGAAAGACTAATCTCGAGAGCTAACATGACAAGTTTTAGTTTAAGTTGAGCAATTTTAATTAACTTATCATGGCAAAAGCTAGGCTACACATATGAAGTCATGATAAATCTAGCAAATAAGCACAAGTCATGGCAAGGTGTAAAGCATTGTAAACATGTCATAGCAGGATAATAATCAAGGCTCAATGTAGTTATATTACAATGCGAGAATGCTAGAAATCGCGAAGATCCAGCCCTCAACATTAGATGCAACTTTTAGTTCAAGTTGAGTTAAGTCAAGATTAAGCTCGAAGCTCCCAAATGAACTCCTTGAACCAAAACAATAAATCGAGAAGTCGGCAAAGAAAACATAAAAAAGCAGTGGATCCTTAAAGCATAGATAAGATATAGAGAATACTATGGCTCAGATGACTCTCATCTACCCCATATGACTCTAGGACTATCAAGCGCACACTTAACACACCTAGGAGCAAACACGTGCCTGTCTGCAGGGTGGCCCAACCCTCGCTAGAACCTACAAGAAGTGAGTGAGCTCAACCTAGTGAGATAAGTAATGACTAATAAGAAGCATCCTAGAATCACAAGATAAGAGCAGAAATCTAAACAACTAGACAAAAGAAGCACTCTAATCTATGCTAGGAGGACTAATCCCAAATGCACCCAAAATGCAATGCAATGAGAAGGAGCAAGAGCATAAATAATATAGTAGAGCAAGAAACCCAAAGCTCCCCCTCACTACAAATCCATAAGGACAAACCACCCCAAGCTCTCCTCGCTGAGTGAAAACCTCGAACTATCCAATGGCTTGGTGAAAATGTCGATAGCTGGTGGTCACTCTCCTGGCTGGAGCACTATATCGCCCTTCTCTACATGGTCTCTAAGGAAGTGGAAGCGAATATCGATGTGCTTGGTCAGGGAATGTTTGCTTTGGGTTCTTGGCAATGTTAATCGCATGAAGTGTTATCACAAAAGAGTGGAACAACATCGATAACTAACCCAAAGTCCCGCAGGTCGAAGCCATCGAGCACTTGACTCTGACAAAGAGGCTGCGACAACATACTCGGCCTCTGCGGTGGGTATGCAACACTGCATCGCTTCCTTGAAGACCAGAAACAAGAGAAGTGCCAAGAAATTGGCGGTGCGAAGTGCTCTTCCTATCTATCCTCTGACCAAATAAGTCTCGCATCGAAAAGGCTCTCAAGGAAAGACGGGATGAGGAAGAGTACCAGATACCATAGTCAATGGTAGCTCGAAGGTACGGAAGATCGCTTCACCGCTGGCGGTGAGATCTGCGAGGAGAAGCTCGAAATCGAGCACATAGACACACGGAGAAGTGTATGTCCGGTCTCGGCGATGAGGTAAAGAAGGGAGCCGATCATACTCGAACTCCTTCGATCAAGCGGCTCGCCATCCTCATCAGGTCAAGATAAATTTGTAGAAGCCATGGAGTCGACACAGGCTTCCCATTACTCATGTCAAGCGCCAGGAGGTCACGAGTGTACTTTCCTTGATGAAGAAATGTACCTCTCGAGTCCGCTTGATTTGGAAGCCAAGGAAGAAGGTCAACTCACCCATCATACTCATCTCAAACTCGGTGCTCATGACATCCGAGAACCGGGAAACAGTATGGGAAGAGCCGCCAAAGATAATGTCATCAACATAGATGCGGACGAGCGGAAGGTCGATGCCATGCGGCGGATGAACAAGGTCTTGTCAACTTTACCCATCTCAAAACCATGACTTATCAAGTAGGACTTAAGCCTCTCATACCAAGCTCGGGAGCTGCTTAAGTCCATCTGGGCTTTTGAAAGCTTGAAGACATGGTTAGGGTATTTGGGGTTCTCGAAACACGGAGGTGTCGGACGAGACTTCCTCCTCAATAAGGCCATTGAGGAAGGCACTCTTCACGTCCATCTGGTAAAGCTTGAAACCCTTAGAAGTTGCAAAGGCAAGCAGATTCTAATGGCTTCAAGTCGAGCTCTGAGGGCAAAGGTCTCCTCAAAGTCTAGACCCTCAAACAGGAAAACCCCCGAGCTACCAATCTCGCCTTGTTTGGGATGATTACCCCATCCTCGCTCTGCTTGTTCTTGAACACCCACTTGGTTCCAATGATATTGTGGCCTCGTGGGGGCTCAACAAGCGACAGACCTTGTTCCTCTCGAAATTTTCTAGCTCCTCATGCATGGCATTGACCCATGACTCATCGGATAAAGCATGAGAAACATCTTTGGGCTCAAAAGAGGCAATGAAGGCGAGAATGGAGATGAATTGAGATAAGCGATTTTGAGCGGGTAACACGCTCGAAAAGATCTCAATGATCTCGCTCTGAAGGATGAACTTTCTGGATGTGTCTAGGAGGTCTGGGAGAGATGAAGAAGTGGCCTCTACCTCATGAGTGACGAGGTAGGAGCAGAGCCACTAGCTCCGGAGGAAGCGAAGGCAGGGTCGATCACCTCGAGGTGCGGTGGAAGACGGCACCTCAAGGAGTGGATGAGGGCGGGATCGGGTAGACAACCGTCATCTCCATCGTCCTCATCATCCACAAAGATGGTCTCGGATGCTCTAAAGAACACGAGATATCTGGCCTAGTCCCGGTGGCCTCGTCGAAGGTCACCTCATGAGTCTCTACCATTTTGCTAGACTCGCAGTTCTGACCCTATAAGCCCGCCAAGAAGTCGAGTAGCCTAGAAAGATACCGTCACAGAGGCGTGACTCGAACTTGTCTAGGTTCCTGGACTTCAAGATAAAGCACTTGCAACCAAACACACGAAAATGAGAGGCGCGGGCTTTAGCGTATCTCGACTCATAAGTCTTGGTGTAGGAGTGCCCAAGAAAAACTCGATTGAAACATGGCACTTGTGATGCAAGGCCTCACCAAAACTTCCTCGGTGTAGAGTACTCATCAAGCATCGTCCCGCCATCTCGACCAAGGTACGGTTCTTCCTCTCCACAACGCCATTTCTTTGAGGGGCGTATGGAGAAGAGAAGCGGTGCTCTACACTGTCTCACATGCAGAAACTCTCAAAGTAGGAATTCTTGAACTCCGTGCCATTGTCCATTGCGGATCGCTCGTAAGGCACCGGGAGCTCAACAGACATGACCTACTAAAAGACCTCGGAAATGTGTAAATGTCTCGTCCTTCGAGGCTAAGAAAAACACCAAGAGTACCTCGAGAAGTCATCGACCACAACAAGAACATACCACTTCCTCCTGCCGATCAAGACTTTTCATTTGGTCCAAGCTGTGTCCATGTGGAGCAATTGTTCGGTGCATCGGTCATAATGCTGTGTGGGAGGATGAGAAGCAACCATCTTGCCGTCTTGCGGCATGGAGTGCAAACAAGATCTTTGACCATCTTGAGTTTGGCGGACCACGGATGAGATCATGGTACGCTAACTTTCGGGTCAAATGGTCAAATCAATATGACCAAGTCTCCTATGCGTAAAGAGAGATCGCGGGACTCGAAGCAACTAAACACCGAGAGGATCGCCGAGAAAACTCAGAGAACTCAGCACGAAAGATCCTCCCATAACGAGAAATCCATAAACCGGACTACAGAAGAGTCAAGAATTTTGCAATTGTTTTTCTTAAAGCTCACCTCAAAACCGTCATCAGATGGTGAGAAGCGGAAAGCAAATTGTCCGCGACTTACTAACCAAGGCAACATCCTTAAGAAAAAAGAAGCATTGTCGCATAGTACCTTTGGCGATGACGCGCCCAGACGAAGCGTCTCGAAGGTGATCGTCTCATCACTGGAGGCGCGGGCTAGGAGGAGAACCAGCGGAGTCTCCGGTCATATAGCGAGAACAACCGAGTCTACAAGCCAAACCTTCTCCTTCCCTACCCGGCGAACTCCGAGTCAAACAGAGTAAAGTCTCGATCTTGGGATAAATCAACAATGATTTTGGCACCCAATCTTGAATAACACGTCGGCGGATGAAGTAGTCAAGCACGATCGACCTCTATCTACCCTCGCTCTCAGTAACTCAAAGCGAAGGTCTAAGTAGACCGAAGTTGTTCTTTGGGTTCGAGCGCTCTGAAGGAGCGAGTCGAGCACACGCAACATCTTGAACACGCCATGAGTAGCTATCTCGATGGGGAAAGCGAGATCTACCCTCAGACGGCGGAAGTCACGATCGAAAGCGACATGAGGGCGAAAACCGTAAAACTCGGAAAAACCAAGTCCTCGATCTTTGCACAAACCCATCGGAAGAAACAAGCCTAGACCTCGTGTTGGTCTTAGGTGCACTCAAGGTCAGGGGCCGACCTTGAATGCGCCTAAGAGACTCAACATAGTCTCTACGCGATCTTGGCGCGCTGAAGCATCGATCGTTGTGTGTCCATCCTTACGACGAAGGTGCGGTGATACTTCACCTTCGAGAGGTAGAAGCGACATGTGAAATTACCTTCTTGTCGAAATCCCACTGGACATAGCCCGCCGACTTGAAATGGACTTTCTCGGTCTGGGCTCGATCTCGATCACACACAGTGCTATGGAGTGCGAGCACGGCGGTGGATGCTTCCTCATGTCCTCAAAGAAGTCATATCCTAGACCACGATTAAATCTGCAGATCTTAGATTGGTCTAGAATAAGATTGAGCTTCTTCTTGCCTCCTACAAATCTCTCGAGAGTGTTCATAAGGTCGACACTCTCGAAAGAGAGAGGTGCAAGAAGAGCAAGGGAAGAAGAGGCATGAGAAGGTAAGGGAGCAAAAGAAGAACCCCGGAAGAGAGGGAAGAATGGCTTGTGCACGCCTGACCGACTCAAGGGACGATCCCTCGCTAGCCGGTTGGTTCACGTCGCTAAGCGTCTCAACCTTACCACAGGGCTTCTCCCCTTCTCCACAATCATATTGCAAGCACAATGTGACTTCTCTAGAAGGTCCTTAGTTAGCTTCACACATTTCTCATCCAAAGCAATCAAGTCGATTTTAGTTTGTTACACTTAATGCATGGTGAGCTAACAGGTCCTTAGAAGCAAAGCGAGCCAACTTCCTTTCATGATCAATCATATCTTGAAGCTGTTTGGAGACGACTTTAAGTTCAGCGATTAACTTAGGACAGTTCGAGCATGAATCAATCGGCTCAAGTAAAGAAGCTTGTAGTTGACAATTTTATGATCCGCCTGTTTTAAGTTCATCTTCAAGTTATTGCAATTTTCACAAGACTCGAGGCGGATCAAAGAGCATGGCATAAGATCCTCTAGCGACAATGTCCTTACCCTCACATGAGGTGGGAGAAGTAGTCTCATCGGTAATAAGTAGGGTAATGACCATCCTACTCAACTCTAACTCGGCAAGAAGACTAACATTCTCCACCTTAACACTATCAAGTTTGGAGGACACACTATCATGTGAGGTCCTTAACTTCTCCATATCAAACGACAAAAGCGAGCATGTATCACAATCATCACTAGAAGGGCGGATGTAAGAGCAATAATCTCTAGTGACAGTCTATCTATTTCCTTCTCTAACTCAAAGCACACCTAGCCTTAGCTTTAGCATGAAAACCTCCTAGCTTAAGAAAAGCATGATTAAATTTGTTCGTCAGAGTGGGATCTACCTCGTCCGAGTCGGATCTGTTTCATTGTCATTTGAGTTCGCCCTCGAGGCCATGAAGCACATTGGGAGAAGTCGTCGCCGCCATCCTTGGGCTCTTGGTCACCCGTCCGTCATCGTCGCTCCATCCCTCCACCTCGCCGAGGTCGAGGTCGTCAAGGCGGTGAGGACTTGTGGAAGAGCTTCTTGGCTTTGCCGGTGCGGAACTTCTTCTTCTTTGGGCGTATGAGCTGAAGGCTTCTTGTTGCGGTTCTTGTCGGTGTAGTCGTTCTTGCCCTTCTCCAGCTTGGGGCAATTTGCTCGGATGTGGTTGGGGCCACCACACTCGAAGCAAATCACGGGTCCTCCTCTCTTCTGTCCCTCCTCCTTTGTAAGCGTGGGAGAATCTTGAGCAAGGAGGGCAAGTCGCTCATCCATAAGTTGCTCTAGCGATCATCGGTTATGTCACGAGAGAGCGACAAGGAGGCGCAAGAAGAATCAAGAAAGCCGGAAGAAGAAAGCGGGATTGGTGACTAAGGCCATCGATCGTGACTTCGACCGACGAGAGACAACGTCAATCTCGTGAGTCTTGAGTAGCGAGTATAGCGCGTCAAGAGTCAGGGTCGAGAGGTCTGTCGTGTCTTTGATGGTGGTCACTTTCATCTCCCAAACACGCAGATCGAGTCGTGAGCATCTGACGAGCATTGTCCGAGTCGGGATATGTGAGACCGACCGCTCGGAGGTTGCTCAAGATCTTGTGAAAACGTGCGAAGCACTCATCTAGGGACTCACCAGCAAGCATCTCAAATTTGTTGTATTCTCGTTTGAGCTGGTCTGTCGAACCGTCTTGATCTGGGTGGTGCCCTCATGGTATCGTCGAGGTCACCCGGATATCGTAGGCGGACGACAGGTGAGATATCGGTCAAACTCGCTCGACTCAAACCACGGATGATGATGTTCCTTGCCTTTGCATTCGCCTCAACATCAACCATGTTCCGGCATTGATGTTCTCATCGGCAGAACAATAATCGTACCTTGACCTTTCGCCGGATGGCATACCCCGGCACGGATGTATGTCTCCATTCGGCTCTTCGAAGGGTGTCGATGCCATCGAAGCGAAGCGGCTTGGTCGAGTACTTGTCTGTCGCCATGGAATTATGGTGTTTATTCGATGTTTTTGCCTTTTCAGTTCTTACGGTTAGATGACGATGATTCGGAGTGCAATTGAGAAGTTCGTGAGAATGTCCAGAGTTCCAGCAAACAAAGGCAAACAGTTTTCCTTTGATGCACGTTGATCCCATTATTTGCGCATATTAATATTTTAATTTCAACTGTATGTATGCATGCTATGTTAACAAGTTATTTCTCAGTTCGTGATAGTTTACCTGATTAGTTAAATGAACTGTAGGTAAACATCCATCATTTACTACTGAGCCTAGGTTTATATTCGCTGTGATTTAGAGCTCGCTGGATGGTGAAGGACCGGAAAGGCGACTAGAGGGGGGGTGAATAGGAGCACCGAATCTTTTTCGCAAAGAATGGATTCAACTTATAAATCACTCCAATAGCTATGAGAGCTATGAAGATCAATGATTAAGCACAGAGGAAGTCTTATGTTGAATCCACTCCTCACCCCCAAAGCTCAGCAAACAAAAAACGAGGAAGAGCCGAACAAATCAGAACAATCGGTACAACCACAGGCAAATGGCCGGTTGTACATGATCAGACAACCGCGAGCAAGCGGCGGTTGTACCATGATCAGCTAACCGCGATGTTAAGCCTTGTTCATCCGATTGTCTGGAACAGCAAAATCCGCTCGGGTTTCAAAAGCGAAAATCAACGTAACTTTTGATCTACGCGGCCAAACTTGACCAAATTTGGAACACACCTTCCTAAGGATGTTAGGAACCTATTCAAGAAACGATTGAGTAGATCCATCCACAAAATCTCAGGAATCAACCAAAACGGAAGAACGAAGAACAGAGACAACCCAAAACTGAAATCTTAGATTTAAACCAAGTTTGCTCTTAGAAATCGATCAAATGATCTTGTGGCACTAACCCATCATAGAACAACTCGTTTTGAGGCTTCCCAACAAGAAACAACAAGAGACTCACAAAATCAAGAAATCATCAAATGGGAGTCACGAAGAACAGAACAAGAGTTAGAGACAAACTTGATTTCATTCATTGAATCAAAAGCGAAAAACACATAGATACATCCCCATACGCATGGACATTAGAACCAGAGGGATGATTACATGTAAGCTCAATCCATCTCCTCACTCTCACAACTCAAGAACAAACACTCATCCATTCTTGAGGGAGATGAACACAAAGCCAAGAAGGGGACAAGCAGGAGCACTACTCGCCTACACCTCCACTCTCAACAACTAAAGAGCAAAAGAGACAACCTCACAAAGCCTCTTTTGACTCTAAAACCCTAATTCCACCCAAGTGCTCGGGAGGGCATGCAGCCCTCCTCTCCTTTTATAGCGCTGGCCACTGGTCTCGCCCGTTCGCCCGCTTATGTCCAATGAGCCCGCCCGCTTGTGCGGCCTTGCAATTTCGATTCGCCCTTCGCACCTTAAGGAAGCTTCAGCGCTCCTTGTCTCGACGCCGCAACCACCTCGAGTCCACGTCGTCTTGACACATCGACCGTTCGACCTCGGCGCCACTGCGCCTAGTCCGATCCACCGTGTCTCGCCACGACTCCACTCGGCGTCCTGCAGACCACACGGACAAGAAACACGAAACCAGGAACAAGTTCTTCACAACTTGACCTAGCGTTAGCTCAAACATGCAATATGCAACACATATGCATGAACACACTGGATATGACCTATCCCAAAACTCAAATCACCAAAATGGCGAACCTCACAATACAATCCAGATAACCGCCATGTTACCGGCGGATCAACCGCACTCGGTCGTCTGGCTCCAATACTGCGGTCGTTCCGATTTCCAATGAAGACCGAACTCGAAAAAAAACAACTTCTCTGGAATTCTTCAACGCCATTTACCAATCGGTACAACCGCCTATGATCGTATCGCCCATAACACGCCGGTCGTTCGATTATCTGGCGATACGATTGACTTCACGCAACGCGTGAACTCAAGAGCGACATGGTCCGACCACACAAACCAAACTCGACTGACCTAAAACCTTTGTCAATTACTCATCACTTTCATGGAGACACGACCACATGGTCTCTCAGATGGGCTCTAGTCACTTTATATGTAGTATGCGAGTTGTTGTCGCTTAGCCATGCTTAGAACGATAGTCTGGGATCATCGCTTCAGCGATGGTCGTTACAACATAATTTTAAATATTTGAGTCAAGGTACTCATGTATGTATGTATTTGGAAAAACTAAAACTAAAAATAAAATATTTTAGACTTGGACACATTGGTTGGATGCTGTGTTGTTGGGTGTGTGCTTGGTGCCTGAGTCAACAAGGACCAAACATCTTGTCCCACTGAACCAAGCATTATTGTGTGCATCCACATGAGGGTATTGGGAACCCCTCTTGACTTAGTACTTTGGCATGTGTTAGCTCCGAGTCGCAGGAGGTGGGTTCGTGTGTTGTGTTAAAAAAAGAAGAAATGTGTCTATATGTGTTGGGTGTGCGGGAGTGGAATCATGTCTAGGTTTTCCACACGGAAGGGCATTGTAGTTGTCTGGGGGCTTTACCCCTATAGGGTAGTTAACCTTCGGCTTTACAATGATGCTGACACAACGTATGGGTAACCATACGGGCGGCTCGTAGTTAATACACAATATTGGAAAACGTCTCGTAGGACTTAGCTCTGCCGGCATACCTTCGGAAGTGTGCTTCATCACGTGGCAAAAATATCAGTCTGGCATGTGGGTAAAGTTGTACACCCTTGCAGGGTTCAATCTATTCAAATAGTCGTGTCCTTGGTTATGGACACGCTTGGGGAGGTCTTTCAAAAGTTAGACTATAACATTTTGCTAAAACTTGAAAATGGGTGGTACGAATAGGTAATTCGTGCTATTGTTGTGGTGGCTATGGGTAGTCACCTCTAGTATGTTAATTATGTTTATAATTATTGTCATACTGACATTTGAGCAGTTAAAAACTATTTTAACAAATTACCTTCAATCTATTACACTATTGCAAATAAAATGTGGTTTTACGCTGAAAATAAACTCTATGGCCATCCCCATTGAATGAAGCCTGCATATAGCTATGTATAGGTTTGTTAATCGTAAGTCTTGCAGAGTACATTCGTGTACTCATTGTTTGCTTGTATTTACTAATCTGGACAGCAGGTATTGAGATCAATTTGAGTAAGGAAAGATGCGCATGAAACATCGATTTGCTAAGGTTTTAGCCCCAGTAGGTTGCCCTGCGGGTTATGGCAAGCCATTGGGACTCCATTTCTGGTTAATTTATGATTTTATTTTATTTCAGTTCATTTATTGTTTTCCGTTGCATACTTGATATTTTATCTTGCAGTATTATGATTACCTGTGTATAGTTTGATACTATTTGGGAAGGTGTGTGTACCGCTCCTGGGAGGTACATAATACACCGAGAGCGGGGAAATTTAATTTGTAATGCTAGGACCAATTGGAGGGTTAAGCATTACAAGTTAAATCGCCTGGTGGCTCTCACAAGTTTGGTATCAGAGCTGTGCTGACTGTAGGTTAAAGCCGTAGCAATGGACGTTGTTAGGAGTTTGGTTTGCAAAGAGTATTTTCAAAACTAGCAAAAGATTTAGCAAAAATATAGGTAATATAATTCCTTTTTTTCTTACCCATCTTAGCATCTAATTCTTACCTTACCATTCATTTGGTTTATGCAAAACAAACTTTCTCCATTACTCATCTCCCTTTTCCAACAACAGAAATGCTAAGTAGTCATCGATGAAGAGCATCGGCGAATGGACAAGAAGACGATGCATTGTTGCCATGTTAGGATTAAATTAGGGGTTATTCTTAGAATATGTACATCTATATGATATTACTTAGCTTGTAGACGCTAGATTTTATAATCATTTGTTCTCTTTTGTTCCAAGTAGTTGCGCATCGTCTACGGGCAGCATGTATAGCAACTTTATCGGAAAACTAACTGTATAGCAGCTTTATCGGAAAACTAACTATGGTTCGTTGCCTCTCATTTTGGTGCTTCTTGAATAATTAGTACATGCTAGGGTTAAGATGCATACCCGCGGTTCACTTACTCACCATATGCTCATTCTTTCCTCACCTCATCCTATATGCACCAAAATATTTAAGGGGGGTAGAAGATACCTCAAACTATGTGTTAGGCCTCTTGATTCTTATACTTTGATCCTGCATATAGATTCTGGATTAACTCAAGCATATCACGATACTTGCGTTGTTAACAAGAATCACAACTAAAAAGTTTAAGTATAGCTCAAGAAGCATGATTAGTAAATCATCTTGGTAATTAAAGTATGAAAATGACTAGCATCTACAAGTATACTTTGAAATTGTCCTTAAATTGTGTCATCTTAAAATTGTTGGCTAAATTGGAATTTAACAACTTGCCATGCTTATTTAGATGCCATTCATGAATCTAAAATTTGGAGGTCATGGGTGTGTAGTTTGATGTGCTAGATTGTTGTAAAATTAAAGACATGCTTGTCTTCTAACTTGTAAGTTAGCGAAGTTGTCATAACATGAACTAAGAGTAGCTCATTTTTATGTGTGTGCAATTAAAAGTAATTAAACCAGATTAGGTTGTACCAGTAGTTCTATACTTTTTGTTAAAATCAAACCCATTCCTTGTTAATGTGCGAATTTTGACTATTTTGTTGGAAATGTACTCCAGTGTCACTAGGTAATCTCAAAAATATTGAGAATATTGACCTGAGCAACTGATTGTGTGTAATTCACAAAATATAATTTTTCCAGAATTTATTAAATTTGTTGTCCTAGTATCAATTCAAACAATTTGCAGGACTGTTTTGGCTAAGCTTGAATCTAGAATTAATACGAAGGTTTAAAATGTTAGGGCCTAATTTACTAGTGATAAGTATCACCTAAGTACCATGCCCTAAGCCATATTGATTGTATGTTAAGGACCGGGTCATGGTAGTGTGGATTCATGTTGTTTATTAAATCTCATGTTCACCTTTCATCAATTAAATTGTTTGAATTAAATTGTTTGGAGCATTTTGATAAAATCATGTAAGCATGCATGCGATCATTGTACTTTCACTAACCAAACCTAAATTTTGTCATTAAGATGATTGCATGTATGCATTCTTTCATGCACTCATTTAATGCATTTCTCTTCTAGCTAGGCAATTACAACTAGAGAAGCAAGGGTTAAGCGGGACCACCGTAAACCCTGCTGTGACTTCTCTTCTCTGCAACAAATCCCGATGTTGATGCTAGATTACCATCTAACCAGTCTTTTCGATCTATAGATTGATGCCCCTTTCGGTCGACGGAATGGAGCCGAGTCTTTTATCCTATTAGAAAATAACGTGAAGCTTGATATGTTTGAAGTACCTTCGAATTAGAAAAGGAAATGTTAAACAAAGCAATGGAAAGGTTAAACAAAGCAATGGAAAGGAAAAAGGTGTCAGCAACACCAGGATGCTTCGTCAAGATCTTTCGACACTATCTCTGAAGGAAATCAAGACAACAGATGGTACATTTCGTTTAGAGTTGAAAGGACCACCTAGAAAACACTTAATAGAAGGATCTTCGCAATATTTTGACAAAGCTTCTCTCTATAGTACCTAAACCTGGGAAAGAACCTCACTTGATTTGGGTTTGAGTTCGGTTTGCAACAAAATCCTAAGTGTGATCCCGTGACCAAACCCACCTAGGTCTGCCTCAGTCTTCCATTCCGATTTCCGAACTACCGACCCTAAGTTGGATTAGTTAAGCATCTAATGAGCATTTATGAAATTTTGGACTTTTTAAAAAACTTTTGTTGCAAAGTAAATGTGTTAAAAACCTAGTTAAAAGCTAGTTGGTATATTAGTATGAACTAGAACATGTTTCAAAACTTTATGCTTAGTCAGAGCCTAGCCCAAAAATAATTAATTTGAGGAATTTAGCCAAAAGTTCAACTATGATTTAAAATGACGCTATTATTATTTCTTTTACCATAGAAATTTTGGAAAATTATTTAACTTGGAAAATAAAATAAAAATTGGTTTGGACTTGGGCGAAATAGATGTTTGGATGGTGTACGTTGATGCACGGGAACGAGTCATTTCTATGATCGAGGCCTATGGGTTTTATGGAAAGTCGCCCAAGTCAGTTAAGGACCGGTCTTCGATCGCATCTTGCTAAGCCACACCATACTACCACAAGTCCTGTGTGGGCAGAACCTGGCTAAATAATTTGTATCATCTCATCGTGGTTGTGCCATCCGGTTGCGCGGTTGTCTTTATGACCTACTCTTATGTATTCCCACATGGCGCAAGAGGGGGCTTAAATCTGACGGATTTCTATCCAAAGAAAGTGAAATCTTGGCGAGGTGGGATTACGGTGGGATGGTGCATTGTAAAGACTTTGTGATAATGACTTAGTCGCACACCTTCGGCAGTGTGTCAGACGAACATTGCAAGTCAATTATCTCTTGTGGGTAATGTTGTATAACCTCTGCAGAGTGTAAAACTATTCGAATAGCCATATCCACGGTCATGGACATGCTAAGCAAAGCCACTCAAAGTTAGAATTTTGTTTTGATTTTAAAATACATTGTCAAATGATTTTGGATAGTTTATCCAATTGAAAAATTGAGCGGTTTTGCCATGTGATAGGAATGTATCCTTCACCAATTCATGTATGGGGGTTATCTACTATAAAAGTTGAGAATTTAGAAAATAAATTTTAGTTATAGAATAAACTGCTTTGGAACTTAGTACAAATATCTGAAAAGAAAAGATTGCTTTATACAAAATCAACCCTATAAGCATTCCTTTGATAAATTCTTGCTTGCATTATAATATGTTATTGGGTGTAATTTGCGGAGTGCATTCATCTGTACTCACCTTGCTTAATAAATTGTTGATCAGTGGAGGACTACTACGAGGAGAATGAGAACATGGACAACTAGGCTACGCCCCCAGACGATTGTCTGTGGCGAATCGTGTGGTCTACCTTACTCTTTTGCCTCCGCTGTATTTTGCTTATTGGCTTTATACCCCTTTTGTAACAAACTTGAAATATTGTGAATATATCACTTCTTATGGTTATGCTATACTCTTTTGTTTGACTGTGTACATTAGCTGTTCCTGGACTAGTGTATGAGACACAGAGAATTCGGGATCATTTACTCTAGGGTTCGACAGAAGTGGTATCAGAGCCATATCGAATGTAGGTCGTGACCTAGTCAGAAAACTTCAAACGTATTTTATATAACAAAGAAAATAAAGTGTTCTCTCCTCATCTTGACCATCTATCTATCCTTACCTTCTTTTAGCAATTCCTTCTTACCTAATTCAGCATTCACCATTTTTACAATGTAAAAGGATCCTCTTCCCCTTGAAAATTTCTATAGATGGTCACATGTTTATTAACCAGTGTGTCTAGCCCTCAAGACATGAAGTTGTCAAAGGAGCATCGCCATGCAAAAATCATCAAAGACCACGAGCATCGAGTAGAACGTTGTATAAAGGCATTAAAGTTATTTGGAAAAGCTTTTGAGTTGGTTGTTTTGTTTGGGTTGTTTGTTTTGCTCTATCCCCCTTAGTTTCTCTTCTCTTTTCTAAGTCCTTGGAGATCTAGCAAATGGTGACTACTACTTAGCAAAGAAGGCGGCCCAGCCGATTAGGGCTAGAGATGACAGAATGTGGGTGATCAAGAGATCCTGATTCCACCACCACCACCCCCTCCAGCTGAAGGACCTGATTGGTGCCAAATGATGGCCAACCAAGCTCAACTGATTAATCTGCTTGTGCAATCACTCAACAACACGCAGAACTTGCAAGCAGCAGCAGCAGCTTAACCTCAAGCTCATGCTCCATCTCCTCCAAGGGCCAACATATCTAAGTTCATGAGGATGCGTCCTCCGACCTTTTCCAACACACTGAGCCAATGGATGCCGATGATTGGCTTAGGGCAATCGTCAAGAAGTTGGATATAGCCCAATGCACGGATCGCGAAAGGGTTCTGTTCGCCTCTCACCAGCTGAATGGACCAGTATCAGAGTGGTTGGACAATTTCACTCAGTCTCACGCTGATGCTCAGACTATTGCTTGGGATGAGTTCGTGCAGGCTTTCCGCCGTGCACACATCCCAACAGATATGGTGACCCTAAAGAAGAAAGAGTCCCGCACCTTGCGCCAAGGCAACCGCTCCGTCAATGAATATTTGCACAAGTTCAACTAGTTAGCTCGCTATGCACCTGAAGATGTTGCAACTGATGAAGCCAAGTAAGAACGTTTCTTGGAAGGACTCAATGATGATCTCTCAGTCTATCTCATTGCTCCAGACTATACCGACTTTCAGCAGTTGGTGAACAAGGCTATCCACCAGGAGGGCAAGCACCTAGAAATAGAGAATCGCAAGAGAAGGATGGCATCCCAGAGTTCAACTCTGGGGGGTTTTCTAAGCCCCGCACCACTCAGCCTCAGCCACCTCAGCACGAAAAATTACAGTCTTCTTCATCCAAAGCACTTATGCCAGCTCAACGCCCAATCAACTCTGGTTTTCTCAACACTTCTCCCGGAGGCCAGTTTCAGAAGAAGGCACCTACCTCCACTGCAGGAGTTACTTGCTTCCATTGCAATGAATTGGGGCACTATACCAATAAGTGCCCAAAGAAGCAGCAACCATCAACCCTAGTCAGACCAAATCAAGGAGTTTCAGCATTTGGCAGCACTCTAGTGGCGAAGCCATCAGTTCAGTTCAAGAAGGGACGTGTAAATCACATCACAGCAGAAGAAGCTCAGACTGCACCAGATGTGGCCCTTGGTACGTTCCTTGTCAATTCAGTATCAGTATCAGTTTTATTTGATTCAGGAGCTTCGCATTCTTTTGTTTCAAATAAGTTTGTGGAAAAATATGTGTTATCTATCTCTCCCTTAGTTAACCCTATGTTAATCCATTCTCTAGGTTCGAAAATGAGGACTAGTTTCCTATGCCCAAACCTTACCTTGGAAATATCAGGAGCATCCTTCGTGGCAGATTTAATAGTCTTACACTCCTAAGGATTAGATGTGATTATCGGAATAGATTGGCTAGCCAAGAATCAAGGACGAATAGACTGTGCCAACAGGTCTATCACCCTCACTAATGAATAAGGAATGAAAGTAGAATTCCGACCTGAGACCTCTGTTAGAGAAAGTTCTATCCTGACCAGTTTGTAGGAAGTAAAGTTAGAAGACATTCCAGTTATAAAAGAATACCCGGATGTATCCCCTAAGGAGTTACCCGAAATGCCACCAGATAGGGACATTATGTTCCTAATTGACTTAGTCCTAGGGACGGCTCTAATTTCAAAGAGACCCTACAGAATGCTCGCAAATGAGCTAGCAGAATTGAAGAAGCAGATCGAAGAATTGCAAGGCAAGAGTTATATTCAGCCAAGTTCATCACTGTGAGGAGCACCGGTACTATTTGTCAAAAAGAAAGATAACAGTATGAGGATGGGTGTGGATTACAGATCACTCAATGAGGTCACAATCAAGAACAAATATCCGTTGCCCAGGATCGACGATCTTTTGATTAGTTGAAAGGAGCAAGTATTTTCTCCAAGATTGACTTAAAATCCAGTTATCATCAGCTGAAGATCAGACCAGAAGACATACCAAAGACTGCTTTTACCACAAGATATGGACTATCTGAGTTTACAATGATGTCATTTGGATTGACAAATGCACTAGATTATTTCATGAATATGATGAATAAAGTATTAATGAAATTCTTGGATAAGTTTGTGGTTGTATTCATTGACGACATTATCATCTACTCAAAGAATGAAAAAGATCATGTGAAGCATCTCAGGGCAGTTTTGGAAAAACTCAGGGAGCAGTAACTCTAAGACAAATTTAGTAAAAGTGAATTTTGGCTAAACCAAGTAGCTTTTATCGGGCATATTGTGTCAGCAGGAGGTGTTGCAGTAGATCCTGTCAAGATTAAAGCTGTAATAGATTGGAGGCAACCCAAGTCCGTCACTAAAGTAAGGAGTTTCCTTGGTTTAGCTAGTTATTACCGAAGATTCATTGAAGGTTTCTCTAAAACCGCTAGACCTATGACTCAACTTTTGAAGAAAGAGAAGAAGTTCAAATGAACAGATGCCTGTGAGCAAAGTTTTCATGAATGAAAGAAAAGGCTAGTCTCTGCACCTGTGTTGATTTGGCCTAACATCCATAAGAACTTTGAGGTTTTCTGTGATGCCTCTTGTTAGGGCCGTGGACGTGTGCTGATGCTGGAAGGCAAAGTCGTAGCTTATGCGTCTCGCCAATTGAGGCCTCATGAAGGAAATTACCCAATGCATGATTTGGAGTTAGCCGCAATTGTGCATGCCTTAAAAATCCGGTGGTATTATCTCATTGGTAACCGCTGTGAGATTTTCACGGATCACAAAAGTTGGAAATACATCTTCACTCAGTCAGAATTCAATCTCAGTTAAAGGAGACGGTTGTAACAGATAAAGGACTATGACCTTGGAATCTATTATCATCTAGGCAAAGCAAACGTAGTGGCGGATGCCCTGAGCTGAAAAGGGTACCGCAACACTATGTTGGTTCAGGAAAGTTAGCCAAAACTGTATAAAGAATTAAGATATATGAACTTAGAGATTGTCAACCAGGGTTGCGTAAATACTCTAGATGTTCAACCAACCGTTCAGAGTCAAGTCAGAGAAAATCAGAAATATGATGAGGATATTAAAGAAATTAAGAAAACTATGAGAAGAGACAAAGCTTCGGGATTTTTAGAAGATGAGCATGGTACCGTCTGGTTTGGGAACCGCATATGTGTACCTAATCATCAGGAAACTAAACAGTTGATTCTGAAGGAAGCCCATGAATCACCTTACTCCATTCATCCGGGAAGTACTAAGATGTACCAGGATCTGAAGAAAAAATATTGGTGGGTCAGTATGAAGCGAGAAATTACTGAGTTTGTTGCACGCTGTGATGTATGCCAAAGAGTACTTAAGGCAAAACATCAACGACCCGCTGGACTGTTGCAACCTTTATCAATTCCCGAGTAGAAGTGGGAAAAAAATTGGCATGGACTTTATCACCGGATTGCCTAGGACCCAATCGGGATATGATTCCATCTGAGTTGTGATTGACCGTTTGACTAAAGTGACATACTTTATACCAGTCAAGACCACTTACAGAAGTAGTAAATTGGCGGAATCATATATGGCTAGGATTGTCTGTCTAGATGGAGTGCCCCAAAAGATAGTGTCCGACAGAGGATCTCAGTTCACATCTATATTTTGGAACAGCTTGCATGAAGTCATGGGGACCAGACTCAACTTTAGTACAGCGTACCATCCCCAAACGGATGGACAAACGGAACATGTAAACCAGATTTTGGAAGACTTGCTTTGAGCATGTGCTATAGACTATAGGAAAAGTTGGAATCAGAATCTTCCCTATGTAGAATTCTCGTACAACAACAACTATCAAGCCAGCTTACAAATGTCTCCATTTGAAGCATTATACGACAAAAAGTGTAGAGCCCCTCTCCTTTGGGATCAAGTTGGAGAACATCAGTTCTTTGGGCCTGAATTGATTAAGGATGTTGAAAGTAAGGTAAGAATAATAAAAGAATGATTGAGAGTGGCTCAATCCCGACAGAAAAGTTATGCCGTCAATCGTCGAAGTGAATTGTCCTTTGAAACAGGAGATTTTATCTACCTCAAAGTAACTCCACTCAGAGGAGTAAGAAGGTTCCAGACCAAAGGAAAACTCGCGCCGAGATTTGTTGGGCCATACAAAATTTTGGAAAAGAAAGGCGAAGTTGAATATCAGGTAGAGCTACCGGCATCCGTATCTGTAGAAAATTTTCAAATTAAAAATAACCATTTGATCTTATTGAATTGCTAAAGCTTAAACTTGAAATTTTAGAAAATAAAAATTATTTAATATGAATGAATCAAACTTCAATTAATCTAAAATTTGGTTTAGTTGAATTTTCTTGGGTTTTATTGGATTTAAAGTCGAAATGAGTATTTTAGGTATTTTCTTGAATTTCTGGATTTTATAATGGCTTTTTCTATTTTCGAAATTTAAAAATAATTTATGTGAAAAATTAAAAGCTAAATTTAAGTTATAAATACTTTTATTAAGTTACAAATTATTCAAGCAATTTCTATGTATTTTTCTTGAATTTTTGGACTTTACTTACTATTTTCTAGAAGCTTTTTTTTTGGTTTATTATGCTTTTAAAAATTGAAAATGTATTTGAAATTCCTATTCGCGTTTTGGGCCAAATTTCCCCGGCCTAATTCCTGTTTTCCTCTCACACGGCCTAGCTTGCACGGCCCATTCCCCGTGCACCGGCCAGCTCCGTGCCTCTCCACTCGCCCTCGCTGACAGGCGGGCCTCACTAGTCAGCTACCTCTTCCTCCCCATCATCTTCCCGTTGAGCGCCCATGCCGAGCCGCGTCAGCACGCCTCACTTGCCCGTTGCTTGGCCGCTCGTGTCAACGCACATTAAATGCCGCTCTGCCCATCCCCTTCGATCGTCGCACCCACATCGTGGCCGCAAGCCCTGCCATCGCCCCATGCCGCCACCCATGCACGCGCCGCCGTGAATCCCGCTGAGCCCATCTCCTTGCCCAGCCCTCCTCCTTCCTCTATAAATGGAGCACCAGGAGCCCCTTACCCTCCTCTTTCATCCCCCCATCTCTCCCCTCCTATCCCGCCCTCTCCTCGTCATGCTTCGAGTTTCACTGCCATCGGCCGAAGCTCGCGCCACCCTCTCTAGCGGCGTCGTTGAAGTCTCTCCGGTGTCTTCGTCTTCACCTTCGGCATCGCAAGCCCGTGGCCTACACTGTGTGTGCCTCCTCGCCACCAAAGCTCCACTAGAGCCCTAGCGCCGCCACAAGCCGCTTCTCATCGCCGCTCTTTTCATCGCCACCAGCCACCTTCTTGCGTCCCGCCATCGAGACCATGCGCAATAGGTTTCCCTCTCTCCCCTCCCCCCTTCGTCATCGTTTTGCTGATGCGGCGACACCACATCATGACACCTAGGCGCCACGTCGCCTCCTTCGCTGACGTGGCAGTCGCATGACTTCTAGCTCGTAAGCTTGCGTGGCGAGCCTCCCTATTCCGTGAGCCAGGTACACTGTGGACCCTCGCGCAGCCGTGGACCCTGTCCATGGTCGAGGAGCCTACTTGTCAATAGCTCAAGCCATTTCCTTTTGAAAAATAATTCGAACGAAAAATCCTTTTCTGACGCTGACGTCAGCATGACGCATTAAAATATTTTTTCAGAAAAATAAATTCGAAAATCTGGAAAATCCCATTTTCTTCATTTCATGTGATTTTCAACTTCCGAGAGACTATTCTCCTTCGTTCGAGCTCTAATTTCTGTGATTCAAATTTCTAAATTCATCTAAAATCAAGATCTATATATCCATACTGAATTTATTTAATTTAGAGTTTATTTGAATTTATTTGAATTTGCTTCGTTTTCGCTTGTAGATTTCGACGACTTCGAGGAACCCGAATATTTTGAAGAAGTAGATCCTCAAGCTTTTGAGTAAGGTAAGTTATATCTGTTATCATATTTGAATCCCAATATTTCAAATTATTTAAATTATGTTTTAAATTATTATTTCATGCGTATTTAAATTCAAGTAATTTAAATCCATGTTTTAACTTCATAGTTATTCCTAATTCCAGTGTAAATCCAAATTTGTTATTGAATTAACCACTCCTTGATACCATAGTTAAAAGCTAGTTGGTACATTAGTATGAACTAGAATATGTTGCAAAACTTTATGCTTAGTTAGAGCTTAGCCCAATAATATTTAATTTGGGGAATTTAGCTAAAAGTTCAACTATGATTTAAAATGATGTTATGGTATTGCTTTTACCATAGAAATTTTAGAAAATGATTTAACTTGGAAAATAAAATAAAAATTGGTTTAGACTTGGGCGAAATGGATGTTTGGATGGTGCACGTTGATGCACCGGATCGAGTCATTTCTATGATCAAGACCCATGGGTTTTATGAAAAGCCGCCCAAGTTAGTTAAGGACCGATCTTCGAGCCACATCTTGCTAAGCCCCATCGTGCTACCATAAGTTATGTGTGGGCAGAACCTCGCTAAATAATTTGTATCATTTCACCGTGGTTGTGCTATCCGGTTGCGTAGGTGTCTTTATGACCTACTCTTATGTATTCCCATATGGCAGAAGTGAGGGCTTAAATCCGATGGGTTTCTATCCAAAGGAAGCGAAACCTTAGCGAGGTGGGACTACAGTGGGATGGTGCATTGTAAAGGCTTTGTGATAATGACTTAGTCACACACCTTCGGTAGTGTGTCAGACGGACATTACAAGTCAATTATCTCTTGTAGGTAAAGTTGTACAACCTTTGTAGAGTGTAAAACTATTCAAATAGTTGTGTCCACGGTCATGGATATGCTAAGCAAAGCCACTCAAAGTTAGAATTTTGTTTTGATTTTAAAATACATTGACAAATGATTTTAGATAGTTTATCTAATTAGAAAATTGGGCGGTTTTTCCATGTGATAGGAAGGTATCCTTCACCAATTCATGTGTGGAGGTTATCTACTATAAAACTTGACAATTTAGAAAGTAAATTTCAGTTATAGAATAAACTGTTTTGGAACTTAGTACAAATATGTGAATAGAAAACATTGCTTTATGCAAAATCAACCCTATAAGCCTTCCTTTGATAAGTCATTGCATGCATTATAATCTGTTATTGGGTGTAACTTGCGAAATGCATTCATTTGTACTCACCTTGCTTAATAAATTGTTGATAAGGAGAGGACTATTACGAGGAGAATGAGAGCATGGATGACTAAGCTAAGCCCCCAGACGATTGCCTGTGGCGAATTGTGTGGTCTACCTTACTCTTTTTCCTCCGATGTATTTTGCTTATTGGCTTTATAGCCCTTTTGTAACAAACTTGAAATATTGTGAATATATCGTGTCTTATGGTTATGCTATCCTCTTTTGTTTGACTGTGTACACTATCTGTTCCTGGACTAGTGTATGAGACACAGAGAATTCGGGATCCTTCGCTCCTGGGTTCGACAGTGAACCCCTCCTATATTCTCTCTCTATGTGCACTAGCTATTCCTGGACTAGTGTATGAGACACAAAGAGTCTGGTGTCATGTGGAAAGAGGCACTAGGATCCGAGCTGACCCACCGAGAGAAGCTGCATGGTAAGCTGGGGAACATGGGAAACATCTCGAACAGAAAAGTTAGTGGACAAAAGAGTGCCTTGACAGCTGACAGACAAAGAAGTACCGTCGGCTGTCTGAACAGAGATAGAAAAAGTAGGAGGTCCTACTGAAGTGGGAGATGTGGAGTTCAATGTCATGTGTAAAGAGACACCAGGATCCAGAACCCAAAAAGTACCTGGAGGGGACGTATGAGCTAGACTAGCAGAACCTGCTGAGCTGTGAGAGAGCTGTTGAAGTAGAGCCTGACAGAGCTACCGAATAGAGTCATCTTGCTGAGAAGGTCCTGATCCTCCCGTCGAGGAAGGACCTCCCTACCCCCCTTGGATCGTCCACCCCCACGCGCCTTGTTCCCTTTTTTTTTGCACCGCACAACTCTGGTAGTCATGCTCGAAGTTCTTGCAATAATTGCACTAAACCCCAGTTGGTGCAAAATAGGAGCAGAAACAGACACCTGAGAAGGGACTGTAGTCGAAGCAGAAGCCGTCGGTGTAGTCCAAGAAGAAAGGGTAGCAAGCACAGCTAGAACAAACTGTGCTGCTAACCAGCGGCGAAGCTCCTCAGCACGAAGTGTCAAAAAAGTCTCGATGACTGTCGGTTGTGGTAAGCGGCTCAACAGTTGAGCCTTGACAGGCTCAAACTTTGGCGAAGGTGGTCACGATCCGCCTTTTGCACCTTATGACACTCTTAGCAGAGTGGAGAAGTCAGCTTGTCCAGCTGGCACCAGAGACTAGCTAGGGCTCGGAAGAAGTCATCGACGGAGGAGTCCTCTTGATGAAGCGTCTCCAACTTACGCTGAAGAGAAAAGAACCGAGCATCGCTGCTCTACTGGCATCGCTCGTGCAAGTACTCCTAGATCTGACAAGTGGAACACAAACCAACAATATCTGGCTGGATGGAGTCGTTGATACTGACCACCGGGATGGCTCTAACATGAGCCTCATCAGCACACCAATACACAAAAGCGTATATGACATACTGAAAGGCCTCATCAGCAGCGTCAACAGCAGCAGCAACGGCCTCTGCCTCCTTCTTGGTAGCCTCAACTTTTGCAGGAGGTGCAGAAGTAGACTGTTTGGGAGGAGCCTGAATTGGCAACAACGGGCAAGGTCGATCTCCAGTGACATGTTCCAGAGGTGGAGACTATAGAGCGTGATCTCCATGAGTGAAGACCACAATAAGCAGTTCGTCCCATGAAACTTTGTTCTCGAGAATGGGACCGCAACTGATAGAACGAAAGCCATTGGTAGGCCGCGCTGGATGGCGCGGCAACTGACGCAATGAAGTCTAACAGGCGGCGCAGGACAACGTGATGGTTAGATCAACATTCTATTTTTTTAAACGAACTCTTTTAAAGGAAACTGTCCACGGTTTCCTTAAACAAAAATGTCGGTCTCGGCCTTAGCGCAGAACCTGAGCGGAACAGCGACGGCGGCAGCCCGTGCGGATGGCGATGACGGCGATGGCGGCGCTCGGATGTGGCGGCGTCGGGTCGGGCGGCGGTGCCCTCGAGTCGGCCCGTGTCGAGCCAGGCGGCGGCATTGGGTCGAGGCGGAGTTGGGGCGGCGTCGGGTCAAGTGATGGCGTTAGGCGGGCGGTGCGCTATGGGCTCGGCCCGTGTCGTCCTCGAGAGCGGCGGCATCGGGGCGGGCGGCGTCGGCAATGGCGGTGTGATGGCGGCGAAGGCGGCGGCCTCGGGCGGTGACCCGACGGCAGCGATGGTGGTAGCGGAAAGAGTGAGGTTAGTGCCCTAGCTCTAATACTATGTTATAAATATTGTGTGCATATTTATAAGGCCAAATGTTGTGTGCATATTTATAAGGCCAAATGGACAATATATATAGGGAGTACAAGGGGATATATACCATATATATAAAGAAATACAAAAGACATATAAGGAAATATAGAAGAATTCATATTATAAGAGACGTGACTAATTAAGGAATGAGAGTTTGAAAACACCGTTTTGTACCTACCTGTTGTTAACCAGCTAGCTAGCTTAAATATTTTGCTAGAAAGATTATTAATTTTCCAGCCAAAGATTCAGAAGTAGGGAAGTATATGTTCTGAATTTTATTTCATTGCTGCTGTTGTTTGTTCAGATCATTTCCAGACGCTGCGTATTAAATTCATGCAGGTGGATTCGTGCCGAATTATTAGGAGTAGCTACCGCGATATATAACGTGAACTGAAAGACTTAAAATAAGGATCAATTCCCTGCGCAGCATCGGAGCCAAAAACTGTGGCAAACAGCCGCATTCACAGACTAGATTCGTTAGCCCTATTCCTTCAATTTATTTGGCTCCCCTTTTGGCCGCTTTATGCAAAGATGTATAGTAGCCTGATCAACATGATTGATGCCCCTTTGATGCATGCAAGTTGGTTTCTCACTCCCCTGCTACTAACTACATGGTTTTCGGAGTAGTTTATGAGTCTAATGCTCAATTAAATAGCATGGTCACCACTCACAAGGGCACAAAACCTTGTCCTAGATTCCAATTATTGCTAAGCTCTAGGCGAGCAAAGCGAGACAGTTGGGACAG